>DWLS01007881.1:0-10350 GCA_018246255.1 Pachliopta kotzebuea | reverse complement strand
AGTGATAAATTAACAGTTAGTTGTTCTGATGTAATAGAAAAAATCAGTGTATTTATAGGAAGTACACCAGTCTTTTTACGTACCTCAGATTTAATTAGTAAATAAGTAGAGTAATAATTAGTATCATGACTGATAAATAAAAAATATTGAAGTGACACAAGAAATAGTTGGTCGGACATCAAACTGGAAAGTTAACCGAGTCGTTATATTACATTTATTACGGACGCATTACAATCGATAATTCGGCGGAATCAATTACCGCGGTAACGTTGAGCTGTGTCGACACGAATCGACCGCGTCGCGAGCACTAACGGTCACCGTGGGACACCTCCAGTTGGCGAGTCACTTCAACTGCCTCAGACAAGCACTTCGATGTTCATAACAAGAAATAACTTCTATTTACTTAATAATATGAATAAGTTAAGTATTCTAAATAACCTGAAAAGAAGCCTTGAAACTCTAAGGAACCTTTTTACTATAACATAAGATTTTTTTAAACAGCGTGACGAGCAAGGAGTTCACCTAATGGTAAGTGATACGCTTGCCCATAACGTGGCGCTGTTTAAGATGGTATACACTGTACCACATTGTGCTCGTCGCCTTAAAACGTAAAATGTTAAGTTTCGTTACCCCAGTAATTTCACTAGCATAGCAGCACCCTTCAAACCGGAACACAGTAATGTTTGCAAACTACTATTTAAGGTCAAGTAAGGCAAGTTCATCTCATGGTAAGTGATACGTTCGGCTACCATGGCATACATGGTTAAAATGACAAAGACAATGACAAAGTACCGCATTACGCTTGATATTTTGAGACAAGCTGTTATATATCGTTACCCCAGTAATATCACTAGCATACATTACCTTTCAAAACGCAACAGAGTAATATTTTCAGTACTGTTTGTTAGTTGCAATAGGAAGTACGGCGGTACTTACCTAGATGTTCTCTTACAACAGAGATCTACCACCAGTGACGCGTTCAATTAATTTTTATCGATTTCCTAAATCAATAGTGTAGTATCTATAGTGTATATATAACTGAAATACAACATGATAAAGTTTAAAACTTAATTCAAGCTTCATACTTTGTAGTGGTGATGTAAATTTTTAAGTAAATCGCTGTAAGTTGTTTTCAAGAAAACCGGCTTTGAGAACTAATAAGCTCAAACGTAATATATATGACTCGCTACAAATACAGCTTAACCCGTTTAACATAAATCTAAGCAGCTTAAGTTATTACTGTACCTAACTTTTAAGTATGGACACGAAATCAACTTGTTACTCATCCGATTTTTTTTCAAATAAAACTTGAATACACTTGATTTTAAAGTGATGTGGACATCGACGCTAACCATAGTTGAGCAAACCATTCACCTGATGATAAGTGATATACTTGTACATAACACGGCGCTACTTAAGATGGTATACACAGCACCACATTGCGCTCGTCTCCTTAAAACTTTAAGTGTTAAGTCTCCTTACCCCAATTATTTAGTTTACAACACCCTTCAAACTGGAACACAGTAATGTTTCCACAGTATGATTTGTCGGCTGCAATAGGAGCTGCGGTGGTACCTACCTAGACGGTCTGTGACAGACAGTTACCACCAATACCATATTATACACACACTAGATTATAAGCTTGTCTATTCTATCCTCGATTGTATAAAAAATTTATCCTCCTTATCATAATATCGAAAGAAACATGGCTTAAGTAATCACGTCTTAGTTGATTAGTAACATCATCAACCGATGTACGTCCATAAGCCTCCACCAATAATGGAGAATTTGGGCCATCTCCCACCGCGTTGGCCCAAAGCAGGTTAAAAGGGAGCTAGAGCCTCGTACGTTGATTAGCAGGGTTCACCAAGAGCATATGAGGAGGATTTGGGTGTCGTGAGATGTTGTGTTAAACCCCATTCATCCACTCAATCAGTAACATAATATACTTTTGCCTATCAATAACAATAGTATTATTGATGTTAAAAAGGACATGAATATTACAAGGGTATTCCCCCAGTACAAACTAAATGGGGTACTCCACACGCCGGTTAGTTGAACTATTCACTGAGCCTACGATACAATCGTTATATTGACGAGCCCGCGAACGGACGGACGGACATTCTAAATAGTTGGGAACACTCGTACGATCCGTAAAATTCATCTAATCGAATTGGACCCCAGAGGACTCCATGATACGTTTATACCGGCGCCCGTGCCATAGGGTCGGCGAACACCACCCCAAATTAAAAATCTCTCGACAGTATTATTTTTTAGCTGCAACATAACAGAGCGGTTCTGGAGTGATGATATTCTAGTGGTTTGAATGCCCGCCTTCCACTCCGGAGGTACTCGGTTCGAGTCCGGCCTGCACCAGTGAGTTAATCAACTGTATATGCAGTTAGTATAACAACTAATATCACATCCTTTAAGCCATGTATCAAATCACATAGCTATAAACCTTAAAAATATCATAACAACAACAGTAATCATATTAGAGTTAAGGTCAATTAAAAAAAAATCTAGGGAGTAAGTAGTTCCGCAATTCCTATTGTAACCGACAAACAATACTGTGCGAACACTACTATTATATACTCCATTTTGGAGAGCGTAGTAAGCTAGTAAAATTGCTGGGGTAACGAGACTCACCACGTCTCAAGGCAAAGACCGCTATGAGGATATATACTATCTTAGTTCCATGATTTAGGCAAGCTTGTCACTTACTATCAGGTGAACGAATGCATATCTCATCACCTCGTAGAATTAAAAAGTAGATACAACCGCAGCTCCTATTGCAGACGACAAATAGTACTATGCGAACATTACAATGTTTCAGTTTGAAGAGTGCTGTAATAGTATCGAAACTTAACACATCTCAAGGTGACAAGCGCAATGTGGTACTGTGTAATATCTTAGCGCTGTTTTAGGCAAACGTATCACTTATAATCAGACGTAAATATATTTTGTATTATATAAAAAACGATTTGTACATATTATATTATTACTGGAGTTAAGATTTTATTATTTTATAAACGTGGTACAAATCGAACAATAACTTCTTCTAGCTGTTTATAAATGTAACTTTGTATTATCGGTGATGTGTCAAATAAAAAATTAAAAAAAAAACATGTTCTTCTGAGTGACAACCCTAGCGGGCCACCCCTCGTTTATAAAGAGATCCGGCCGCGAGACCGCCGCGCAGGATCCGATGATAACGCGCCCCCTTCACATAGCACATCGCATCCCGACATCTGTACCTGATTGAATAACTTTTGTAAGGCGCTTTACGAGCTACACACACAATGGATATATATTTAAAATAATTATTTACTTTGCATTATTAATATATTTTTTTTTTCATATACAATCTAAACTCTTTATAACCCCTCGTGCTTGTGTGACCCAGCAGTGGACCAGACCTTGGTACACGTCATCACCTCCTTTCACTTATTTGGGAGAGAGAGGACTGAGGCTGAAATTGTCCTCAGATAGATCAAGGTTCGTAGCATCGCCTCTCTGATGTGTGAAGACAAGAGTCGCCGCATTTTTATTAAATTTGCGCGAGGTAGTAAGTAGATAGAGTAAAAAGTTTAAATAACACAAGAAATGAGTAAAGAAATTGTACGAGACCAAACATATAAGACGTAAAAGATTGTAACAAAAAGGAAAGGTAAAATAGTAAAGACAAATATTGTAAAATAAATAAGAAAAGTGTAAGGTAAAATAAAATAAATAATTGACTGAGAGGCGATGCATGAATAAAGAAGATAAAAGAGTGAAAGATACAAAATGAAAGGGAATGAGCATAAAAAAAAACTATAACATTATTCTTAAATTAGAAATGGTTAGTAATCGGTCCACTAAGGCGTTTAAGTTAGACCTGGTTAAAACCTGTCGCAACGTTTAACAAAAAAAAAATTCGTAACTGTTGAAAATTTCATAATTCATATAATACTTTAGCGTGGGTGTGCGTAGAAATCATATCGATTTTATTTTTCATTAAATCCGAGTAAATTATAATTAATTTAACCGTTAGTTAAATAACCGTAGTTGAATAACTGCGTAGGTTTTTGATAGAATAGAAAATATTTGACATAAATTTGACTAAGGTAAAAGACCTTTTGGTTACATTAAAAAAGAAAATTCTTTAGTATTTATTAAGATTATTATAAAGCTGTGATAGCTTAGTGGTTTGATCGCCGGCCTACCACTCCGAAGGTATCGGGTTTGAATCCGGCCTGCACCAATGAATTTTTCAATTTATGTAGTTAGTATAACACTAACTAATAACACGTGCTCTGACGGTGAAGGAAAACATCTTGAGGAAACCTAAATATCTATGTGATGACCATCTGTGGTCGGACTAGTATGTGAAATGCAGAAGGCAATGGCAACACCGAGGAAATACGACTTATAAGAAGAAGATTACTATAATATAATAATTAATCTCCAAAGCCTATAGATATTTACATCTTTCAATGATGATATCACTTATAAACAAAAGTTAAAATCGTACTGATAGTTTAAACGAGTTATTAAAATGTAAATTAGTTAGAAATAAGTTTATAATATATATGTATATATATATTGTCAAAGTATATGTACTGTAGTAAATAATAGAAATAAGAACATATGAATGTGACTATATACACATATGCATATATATGTACAAGTTTTATAATGGTAGATGATAAGATAGCATAAGTATTGAATGATGTAAATTAAAGTTAAAAAAAGCCTTGATTAATAATATCAGGGAAAAGCAAAAATTAAAAAAAAAAAAGTTAAGTCCTTTTACCAGTAATTAATTCTACAATCATCACAAGGAAGACAGCAATCATTAACCTATAAGTATCCGTATAGTAAAAATTATAAAACTTACCTTTTTTTACGTGTCCAAGCGACGTACGTTTCTGTTAGGTAAACGTACGTCGCTTGGACACGTAAGTGATACAACACACAACGTGGCTTAAATTGGTATGACAGCACCACAATGCGCTCATCGTAGACATGAGGTGTTAAGTCTCGTTACCAGAGTAATTTCACTAGCTTCCCACCTTCTAACTGGACCACAGTAATGTTTGTACTGTATATCAGCAGCAATAGGTGCTGCGGTGGAACATATAAAATTACTATTACTAGTAATAATAAAATTGTTAATTAGAATATATTAATGTACAGAACCATTATTGTCATGGTGATGGAAATTGTCACATTTTTGTATTTACGGAACGACCTCCAGTAGACAGCGCGTGACGCGCCAGTGACCCCCTGACTCCTGACCCGTGTGAATCTCTGACATCGTGACGCACCGGTTCGATTTTTCTAAAACCAAAAAGAGAATGTTCCGGAACACGGGACCCGTGGAATTTGAAAACAGTGACTGCTTCGCAGGGAAACTTTGAAAATTATGACATCACCATCATCTCCATCAACAGGTAGATGTCCTGACCTTTCCTCAAGAACTCCACAACTATATACTTCTGAGGCTCTTTACTTTGAATGGTGGGATGAGCATTAATTTCTTCCTTCTGCTTTTCTTTGATGTTATTATTCAGAGCATTCATTTTAAAAGATTTCCTTTTCCTTTATTATATTTTATGGTAACAATATTGCAGTCTAAAGTTAACATAATAGACTTCCTAATAAACGTCCTATGCCGCCTGAATTCAATAAAATCCCTGAAATATCCTCTAAATCGTTGGTCTATCTACCTAGATTTTCTTTAATTGACGAGGTCATAAGATGAACGTAATACTCTTACCCATAACAACGAAGCACAGTTGAGTCTCGTTAACCCAGTAATATCACTAGTTTAGACTAGCTTGAGTTTCAAGGCGACGAGCGCAATGTGGTGTAGTGTACACCATCTCAACCAGCGCCGTTGTTATCGGTAGACGTATCACTTACTGTTAGGTGAATGGCTTGCTCGTCTCTTGGCTTTATCATCATCGTCAGCCGATAAACGACCACTGCTGATCATAGGCCTCCCTCAAAATTCTCCACTCCGATCGGTTCTCCACTCTCCTCGCTTAGTAGAATAAAATAAAAATACTAAACCCTTCTGTTTGTCGGCTGCAGTAGGAGCTGCGATGGTACCCACCTAGACGGTCTTCGACAACGGAAACCTACTGACAGTAATTCCTGCAAAGATCCTAGACGTTTTTTTTCTTGAAGCACTCATTAAATCTGTACAAAAACAAGTTTGTACAGATTATTACAATAAGCATATTATGTTATTACTTCTATAAATATATCATTAACCCAATTAACCATTTTTAAAACTTAAGTTTTATTACCATTTCAACTTAACATCTGAATGTCTGGTACAGCTTTAACTTTACCATTTTACGACAAATTATATCAAAAATCAGCGGGATACTAACCTTTTTCATAAACACTCTCCGCTCACGTGTATTGACATTTTTATTGTGAAACCTCTCCGAAGAGGTTTGATATAAAATCAACATTTTAACATTGAAACTTAACCTTTAACACAATTTATTATTTAAGCACATATTAAGTTAGAATGCCAAAGAATATTTACAACCTGGAAACCGGTACGGTTCATCTAGGCTGTGCAGTCGTCGTCGTTGTATATATACGCTATTACATCCAGGTTGGTTGTCAATGAGGTAATGCTCTAACATCTTCGAGTGTATTCCAAAAGACGCAAAAATGTCCTGGATTTTTAGAGGTAGACTATTTATCAAATTGGCAGTTAATTTTTTTTTAATTCTAGAACCATAGACATTGTTATATTTTGCGACAACAATTTCTTCGTTTGCGTCGAGTTTTCTGAAGTTGGGTAGGCGTTTGTACTTTATGAGCAAGTCTGTACAATTAAAATATTTTAATATCGATGGTTTAACCTTGTGTACATTACCTTACATTGCCTAAATTACTATACTTTGCAATATAAAAACAATTATTGATCTAAGAAAATGTTATAAAACCAACGCGAAGTTTTTGTTTTTATCCGATCCAATGAATCTTTATAATTTATACTATAAAATCAGCGGGAGACTGGCCTAATTTATTTTATATCAAAACTTTAGCAATTCTCGTTTGAAGTTAACCCGTTCAATGCAGAATGATTTTTTTTGGACGCGTCCACGAAATGACAAAGACTTTTACTTGATGGTAAGTGAAACACTTGCACATAACATGGCGCTGGTAGAGAAATGAAGCGGGAGGAGAAATAATGAAAGATCGAAAAAAGACATGAATAACTAGGATGAATAGAATACAGAAGTTATATATAAAAAGTAAAAAAAATGTAATACGAACCTTGGCCCACATAGACTAAAGGATTGAGAAAAAAACAGCGCTAGTTAAGATGATATACTCAGCACCAAATTGTGCTCGTCGCTAGTCATAAAGTTTCAAGTCTCATTACCCCAGTAATTTCACTAGCATACCCTTCAAAACGGAACAATAGTAATGTCTACATATTACTGTTTAGCGGCTACAATAGGAACTGCGGTGGTACCTACCTAGACGTTTTCTGGTAACAAAGACCTACCACCAGTAAAATATCAAGTAACAAGATCAAGCTACAACATATGTAGTATAAGTTTTTCATTTCAACCTATTGTTGTACTGAACTGACTTACTACTGACCTATTAATATATTTATTTATGTGTTTCCTTACAAAGTGTGACAGGGACATGCTTTTCTGTTCTTTCTTTTTACCCTATTTAAATATTTCATTCTTTTCCTTTTACTTTTTTTTCTTCTTTCATACTATTTTATTTCATCATCCATGCCTCGCCTCTCACTCCCTGTTCTTAGGATATTACATATCCTTAACTGTATCTTTACTATATTTATCTTTTGTTATTCTGCGTTACAATATTTAACTTGCTTTCTCTATGTATATCACAATGTTCTATAAGTATGTTACTCTAATTTAGGAATTATTACCATACTCGCTACGGTTGGTATGCGGGTTGGCGAGCGCTGTATACTTGTAAAGGTCACAGAGAAAGTCGCTGCCATTTTCCTGAAGACCTTTAGGATACGTCAAGGGTAATGTGGCAGTTAGGATATTCTGTCCCCACTTCCACACCGAGATCTCATATTTTACTTAATTTCATAGGCTATTGGTGGTGGGTCTCTATAGCCCGAGACCATCTAGGTAGTTATCACCGCAGCCAACAACTAGTTCTGTGCACTCATTTCTATGTCCGGTTTGAAGGGTGCTGTAAGCTAGTGAAATTATTGGAGTAACGTGACTGTCAAAATGAGCGTAATGTGGTGCTGTGTGTACCATTTTAACCATGTATACTATTGTAGCCAGGCGTATCACTTACCATTACTTGAACTTGCCTTGTCGCGTTAATTAAAAAATAATTACTTTTTCACTCGAAAATATAGTTAGTGAACAAAAATAGCATATACTCAGTAAAAGCGTTTATAACTTTTAACTAATTGTAGCCTTTGAACGGGTTAATAGTTTTTTTTTAATGAAACCAATGCAAACAAACGGGGTCGCATGCCGCATTAACATATGCGCAGTATGATTTCTAAGTCACGGTGCGGGAAGGTCTAAATATAGCGGATTTCTCACAACTCATAAGCTGCGATGTTATAAATCACAAGTTCCCGACGTGAAGGAGGCGAGTCTCTTAAAAAAAAAAACCTCTATTAAGCACTTTATTGTACAAACGGCCGCTTTTTATGTACTACTCCATTGATGGCAGTAAATGATTGCTACAAGCTTCTTTAAACTAAATTTTCTTCGAAATAAAATCTTTATTACTGCTTGAAGAACCTATTAAAAAAAGATTTTTAGCACACAGAATTTTATAGAATATTATTAATATAAACCTTTATATGTTCCGGTGATGATAAAATCAACATATATTCGTCAGTCTGTCCGTGTATGCACGTTTAAAAGAATCTGACGGTATCCTTATAGAAATACCACTGAATCACATTTCAAAAGGTTAACTCGACGATGACTTGCGAATACAGACTTAATACGGAACGATTAAGCCTCAATTAACTATAAAAGTCCATCAAAAATTAAAAAATAAGTAGAAAATATTTACGAAACCCCCCGCGGACGGTGCACAGCGGGTAGACGCAAATCTCGGAAACAGAAATGGATGAATAATATCTAAATGATCAGTAGGCTTTATAAATCTTATAATTAGTAACGATCCAGAAGATATTATCGATAGTAAATGATCAGTTGGACGAAACGATAAACTATTTTTTATTTTATTCGACTAGCACTCTTCACCTGATGGTTAAGACGATATACGTCGCCTTGAGACATGAGGTGTTAAATTTCGTTACCCCAATAATTTCACTAGCTTACAACACCCTTCAAACTGGAACACAGTAATGTTTGCACAGTTCTGTTTTTGGGCTGCAATAGAAACTGCGGTGGTACCTTGAACAAGTATTACTAAAACGATTTACGAAAGAGCCGTGATAGACTAGTGGTTTGAACGCTGGCCTTTCACTCCGCACGTACATAGTTCGAGTACGGCCTGCACCAATGAATTTTTCAATTAATGTGCAGTTAGTATAACAACTAATATCACTTGCTTTAAGCCATGTATCAAATCGCGTGGATAAAAACATTAAAAAATTAAATTATGAGTACACAAAATTTGTTTATAATATTAACAAATAGTAATTTGTTTAATTATTAATGGTAAATAATAAACCATTCCTTAATCATGAGATCATTTATTAATATTCAAGTCTACAGCAGCTTTAAAACCTAGATTCAGTGAGAACTTTAATCTTTTACAAGAAGGTAGAATAGAAATATTTTGCATATAATAAACCACAAGAAAGTATATCACTTATCATCAGGTAAAATCCTTGATCGCCTCTTCGAATAATGTATACATATATAAAGCAGTTTTTAATTACGTCTTAACATAATTATAGGTAGGTAAATCCTTTGCATACTGGTGAATAGTCAGTTTAAAGAAAAACGTCACAGTTGCAGTAATACGTGTACTGCTGATGTATTAAATAGATAACAAAAAAGCTTCCGTTACCACTAAAAAGTTCTCCCTCGTTTTATGAGACAGTCAACATCTGTGTATATTCTAAAATTGTTTTAGTTTTTAGTTGAAATTTAATAGGAGTAGACTTTCCAGGGAGAAAACTATATCTATAATAATCATTATTATTATTAGTTTGTTCTATTTTGCCCTTGAATAAAGAACGTATAGATCTCAAAAACAATGTAAGAAAAATTAAAACAATGTGGTTTGAATCTCTGATACTATGACTTAAAAATGGTGTGCCGAACAAGTACGGGTTCGGGAGCCCGCGGCACAAGGTTCACCGGTATTTACGTGTGCGTGCGAGTACTTACC
>DWLS01007880.1:0-10353 GCA_018246255.1 Pachliopta kotzebuea | reverse complement strand
TCACAAAATCAACTTATATTTATTCATATAAAATCAATTGATTTTAGGTATTACATACATTTCCGTTAACATATACATATATTCTTTAGTTTTGTTTGTTTAAAAAATATTAATAAATAAATTAAACTAATACGTACTGATATTCTCATACCAGGAGCAGTTAATAAGTCTACTATTTTTTTTTATTTAGATATACTCTTTTATTCCGCGGACTATAGTCAGAGACCTTGTTTGTTTATCAAATACTTGTTTGTTTTTATAATTTTTATGTACTAAAAGTCTACTATTTGATATTATACATAATTATGAGTATCCAACTCGTTACATCCAGGTAACGCTACAGCGGCCGACCGTTACATATCGTGATGGCACAGTTACCAGCCGACCACCGTCCCGATTAGCAAACAAAAACAACGCATACTTCTTGTTTAACACATTGAACCAGTCCATCATGCGATTTAATGGCGTGTGACGAAAGTGGCTCGGCCCAACACTGACGGCTCTTGGCTTAACCGTTTCACACATACTTATGTCTTACCTCTTTTTAAGTCTCGTTTACCGGAGACCGTCTGGGCATTTACCACTGCCTACTGCAATGCACTGAGGGTCACCATCGAGTTGGTTTTAGTGGGCATAAATCCCACATAACCCTGACTTCTCCCCCACCAAGGTATCCTTTGAAAATTTTTGAAAACAAAAAAGGTAAATACAACATAAATAATGACTAAATGTAAACTTATAGAGAAAGAAGAATGGATTTATTCCCATCACTTCAATTTAAGTGTGTCGTAATAGGCGATTAAAATATAATAAATTAAGGGAAAGAATCAATCACTAGTAATAGTAATTACTAGATAATTGCTGGTTACCGCGACTCGCTTTTCGTACTCCGAGTACGGAATTAGGTTAAGGTACAGTTTATATATAAGTATCTATTTTATCATCTTCCCCTTTTTTTTCCCATCTCTTCCTCCTTCCCTAAATCCTCTTCCCTATATATATACTTTTCAGCTCGCGGAGTCCGGATCCGCGAGCTCAAGGTCCGATGAAGCTTTCACGGCCATAATAGTAGCCGAAAGCAAAGCAAAGCAAAGCAGCTTCTTTTTATCGCCTAATAGTAATATGCAAACATTACTGAGTTCCGGTTTGAAGGGTTGTGTGATGAAATTACATACAGCATCCTTCAAACTGTAACACAGTAATGTTTGCATTTACTATTTGGCGGTAGAAATATTAGCTGCGGTGAGACATTAGGTCTTGTCTTTTACTTTGGTTATTACACTGGCTTAGATCTCCCAAATGTGTACTGTATATATCTGTGTCTGGAACACAGTAATGTTGGTCAGCTGTAATAACAACTGCTGTGATAACTATACGATCTCCGGCAACAGAGATCTACCAACAGTAGAAAAATTACCGGTAACACAACAGTTTTTTTTTGGTTTTGGTTAGCGTAACAAACCCAATATTAGTCTGTATTTCTCCACCATCATATGTAATGATTTCTTTATAAGACTGTAGAAGTTATTTTTCCATAATATATAAAAGAGTTTAATTAAAAAAACTATACGTTTTAAAGCTAAAATATTGGTAGGACAAAATATTACAAAATAATTATTACAAAATGGCGTCCAATAATTAAATAATCAATTAAATTTGATATTATGCTAACAAAGACTGCTTTCATTTATATTCCCATGCAAAGTTGGAATTTTACCATCTCTCTTTTTTTTGTACGCGTTTCTCTCGTGTTTTGGGTAAGGGTCCATGATTACTATTTTTTTTATTTATCACTCCTTTTTTCTTTTCTCTCTTTATTTCCCTAACTGTTCTCCTTTCATTTTGTATTTGTCTATCTTCCATTCCTTTACTACATTTCATTTCTTTCAGGCATCGCCTGTCAGGCTTAAGTTCGCCGTTTGTTTCATTTTATGTTCTTGTCTTACTTTATATTTATCTACACAACTAATATTAAGGACTATATTTATTTAATTTAATTATTTTATTTATCGCTATTCTACTATTATCTCTTTAGGTTCGCTACTGCTTTGTTAACAGCGAAAATATCGATGTGCGCGTGCGCGTGCGCGTGCGGTGAAAGCGTTACAGAATTAATTGCGCCTAACCGAGATCGCACCGGCAATCTGCTCATGAGCATCTTCACACACCGCTAGGAAATTCTAGATCTACACCGTGTACGGTGGCGGTGGAGTTTTATTATATCGTTTAAGTCAGTGTTACCCTTAGCCGTGCCCCATGTTAAAAAAGCAAAATGAAACGATAATTTTATAAAAAATACATTACTTTACTAAAAAAAACCAGCAATGAAACACAAAGCCGGCAGCTAGCGATCGCATAAATCTACTTCGAGATGTATTTCGTTTCAATTTGAATCTTATTCCCTAAGGACACGGACCCGGCGCGGTTGTGCGGTCATTGACCCCGAGCATCAACTGTTTTTTATTTTGTGTTCCATTGCTGGTTTTTTATTTTAGTAAAGTAATGCATTTTTTATGAAACTATCGTTTTATTTAGCTGTACTAACATAATTGATCGTAAATAATTCTAATAAAACGTATTAAAAATATGATGTGTTTTTTAATCAGGATAGATTTTTTCCCTGCCATCATCAAGGGTGTCATTAGTACTATCATCTGTATTCGTTTTTGGAAGCGGTATCCTAATATACAGTATATCAATATATACACAAATGTATATATATACATTTTCCTTTTCTTAAACAACGGCTTAAACCAGTGTTTTCTAACCTTATTGCTCCGATGTCCCACTTTAGAGTAGAAATTTTTTCTATGTCCGCCGGACGTTATGATTTTTATCCAATGCCTCCAAAAAATACAACGTTGCATAATTTTTTTTAAAGTTTTATATTGCTCCACTAAATTATAGAATTGCCACTTTATGTCAAAGTTACCACTTACGCCCCACCTTGGGTAACACTGACCTTTTTTTGTCGCGAGGAAATCTTCAAAAGGTGTCTAAGGGTTCTAGAGGTAAGTCAGGGTTATGTGGGATTTATATCTACTAAAACCCTCTCGGTGGTCATCTTCAGTGCATTGCGGAAGGCCCTAGGATCTTCCACGTAAGTTCGAGGAGAGCCCCTCGTGTCTGTGTGACCCTGCAATAGACCAGACCGTAGTAATATCATAATCACCTCCTGTGCCTTATTTGGGAGCGAGAGAACCGATACTGAGATCGAGCTACAACAAGAAATTAACGTTGGCAGAAGCGCTTCTCTGCATATTTATAAAGTTTGCTAAAAAGATAGTGGGAAGAATAATAAAAACAAACAAAACCAGTAATATAACATAACGTAAAAGATAAAAGATAGCAATATAAAAAATACTTAAAATGCGGCGAAATTTGGATTGAGAGGCGATGCTTGAAAGTTGACGAAGATAATGATATACAGAAAGAGTGAAAGAATGAAAAGATAGACAAGTTGGGTAAAACAGGAAAAAAGGTAAAGAAAAGATGAAGATGAAGAGAAAGAAGAAGGTAAAGATAACAAATAAATAGAAAGTTAGGAAGGACCCTTACCACGAAGAGGAACGATACAAATATTAAAAAAATACACAATATCTTATTTTCAAAGGGTTACGTTAAAGTTGGCTTATCAAGAAGTTAAGTTATAATTGAGATCAAAGAAAAACTTGGTGTTAGTATTCTTCTGAGTACAGCGTTGATGATGAAGGAAATATAGATTTTAGTGTTCTTTTTAATCTAGAATTTTACTTAAATAAGCTTTGTGTTAATTTGTATATATACATAGAGAAATGTGGGTTAATCGGTTAAAGTAGAAGATATTGTAGTGTAGCGGACGCGGGTGGGTAATGCTTTAAATAGTTGATATAACAGCAAACGTTGTGATGATAGGTTCTGAAGGTCAGTCTAATGATGGTCACCTCAAATCAGAGGATGCAGGATTTTTGGGTGAAGTCTTTGGATGATGATTGATTAGTAAACTATTCAAAAATTTAGTTATTTTCTAGTCTATATCAGCTTCTGTTTGCGTCGCCAAATAGTACTGTGCAAATATTACTGTGTTTAAGTTTGAAGGCTATGCTAGTGTAATTACTGAGGTATCGAGACATAATAACTATGGTCTGAAGGCGATGAGCGCAATGTAGTACATCTTCTTAACCAGCGCCTAGTTATGGGCGAGTGTATTACTTACCATCAGGTAAATGTCTTACTCGTTCAGTCAACTAAAAAATAGTAAAATTTCTAGAGTAATGGGGCTTAATAACTAACGATTAAATGCGACGAGCGCAATGTGGTACATTTTATTCAGTGCCTAGTTATGGGCAAGTGTATCACTTACCTTCAGGTGAACGCCTTACTCGTCCAGTCATATAAACGTAATAGTGAAATTACTGTGGTAACGATGCAACAATTTATGTCTTAAAGTGACTACGTGCATGTATCATTTTAACTATCGCGATGTTGTTATGACGGTGAACTTTTTGTCGGTTTCAAGTTTTTTATTGATACTTGATCTATATATTTATATTTATATATGTATATATTATAAAAGAACACTATTTAATATAAATAATATTCTAGAAGTGTCACAAAGGCGAGCTTAACCCTAAAAAGAGTTTTCTTACAGCTTACCCAAATAGGAAGGAGAAACTATTTTAATTATCTGTGTAGTTTTTTTTATTAGATACCGGTTAATGCTTGATCACGATCTCACCTGGTGTTAAGTGATGATGTGGTCTATGTCGTATATACTAGTAACAGTAACATATAAGGAACATATATCGCAAGTATACAAATTAGTAAATATAAATATGCAACTAGAGATAAAGACAGTCCTTAACCCTAAGTAGTTCCCAAAGTGGTCTATATCGACGTCTGGGTGTCTATGACAACCTGCAAGTGGGTCTACGTCAGCGAAAAAAAATTTTCGGGTCCATGAAATGAAATTGGGGGTCTACGATAGTGGATCTCAACACATGAACTGATAGTACCTATTTACTTACATCATACTTGAGGAAAACAGACATCGGCCATTTAACAGATTTGTTTACAAAATTGAATATGGTTAATTTGTAATTACAAGGCGACAGTTTAAATTTGATTAAAACAAAGTCCATCTCATCAGCGTTTCTTGCCAGAGTTAAACTAACGAAGCAAACTATTGGACGGGGCGAATTTTCTCAGTTCCCAGAGAAGCTGCCTGGAAGACGTCGTTTCAACTTACGTTCAACATTTAAATGCCCTCTATTCAGATTTTGATTTTGGGGGTCTATCCAATACGGAAAAACATGGCAAGGTGTCTACGATACAAAAAAGTTTGGGCTGCTCAGGATCGTCTTCTTGAAAAAAAAAAATGTATCCGCTCCGCTTATGACTATGCCCGCAGCGTTAGAGTGTAAGTATCGTACACGCGCCGCTACCGGTGTTGTACTTAGTACAGTGGGATGTATCTCCGCCGGCGCTCGTACTGAGTGCGGTGCGCGAGTCCGACCGCTCGGTACTAACTGCGAACTAGTTAACATTATCAGTTAAGTTACAACAACGAACTTTATTAGTTAACTAAATAACCTCTCCAGTTAAATGTCCTCCATCGATTTATTTAGATGATTAATTCGTTTTAACTGTTTAGATATTTCCATTTTTTTTTTGCAGTTAAGTCAATTAGTTGATTTTACAGTTATTTCATTGGCTATTTTAGTTAAATTATTCTATTTAATATTTCAAAATTGTTCCGATTACTGTTTTAGTAATTTTCTTGATATTTATTCTCTTGTTGTTTCAGTTGTTTATTGAAAGTTTATTTATTGACTGCTTCAGTTAAGATAATTCGCTGACTTATCAGTTGTGTTGACTTAGTCAATACATTTATTCTTTTGATTTTTTAGTTAATCTATTGTTTATGGTCTGTTCAATTATTTCCATCCTTTTTCAGTTAAATTATTTCTGGAAAGTTTCATTTACTATTTTCATTAAGTTTAGCTATTGACTGCTTCAGTTAAAACAATTCGCAGATTTTCAGTCATTTAGTTGACTTCTTTAGTACATTTATTCTCTTGATTTTTTAATTAAGCTATTGTTTATAGACTGTTTCGTTATTTCCATCTTTTGCAGTTAAATTATTTAAGGAAAGTTCCATTTATTATTTTCATTAAGTTAATCCATGGACTGTTTCAGTTAAGATATTTCGTTGACTTTTCAGTTATTTAGTTGATTTCTTTAGTACATTTATTCTCTAAACTTTTCAATTAAGCTATTTTTTTGATTTTTGAATGACTTCTTGTTCAATTATATTGTTAATAGTTTCCGTTGAGACATTTCGTTGATTTTTCAGTTATTTTGTTGTACTTCAGTACATTTATTTTCTTTACTATTTCAGTTCTATCCTTGACTGTTTTCAAATTTATTTGATGTACTGAAAAGTATTACAATTTATGTTTTCAGATATGTTCAAATAACATATTTCAATTCCAATTCGAAGTATTTTCCCTGCTTTTAAGATATGTAATTTTATAAGAGTAACTTATTTTCTGTAGAAAAGAAAATATCGTCTTTGTATTATTTTGATTCATTTTCTTTCTTGTTGGATTCTCAATTTCAATGACAGCAGTCGCTGTATACTTCGGAGTCAGTTCCTATTGTTAGTACGTTAATATAACTGGTAACCTGATTATGTATCGTGATATACGATAATAAATATTAAAAGAAATATTAAGTTAAAGAAAATTAACATCAACTCACTATTTTCCTTTTTTTTTGGTCAATTGTTGAATTGTCAAATGCGCGTGCGTATATGCTGCGCTTGATCACATCAGATGTATTCGTTGATATTGGGGATGATAGTATTATACAAATAATAGTCTTAAATGATGATGATTCTTTCAAAATTCACAAGTTATTTTATAATTTTGATAGAAATTTCGATTAGAATTCGAAATACTTTCGTTTCCTTTACATGTTTTGTCACATTATTAGGTTAGTTTTTTGTCTAAGTTTCGGTTTTGTTTACCTCTAATAATGTGTAGTTTTTTATTAGTACCTATGTATACTTTTGCATTGGTATATAATAATATAATAATCTAGAATATTTCTGTCTTGTTTACTTAAACTATGCCTTGGTTTTTCTGTCTTTTTTGTAGTTAAGTTTATATTTTTAACCTAACCGTATCGGGTTTGAGTTATTAATAATAATTAATACCAATTTCTACTCTCCAAGAATAGTATTCAAATGTTACTATATTATAATTAGAATGGTTCTGTAGCTAAGGAACTTTACTAGGGTTACGAGACATCAATTATATTAAAGCTAAAAGCGCAATGCGATGATATAACATCTTAACTAGTACCATATTGTTATGAGCAGGAGTATTTCTTACGAATTACCAATTTACTTTATACTAATTTATTTCTTTTCTATATAATAAATATACCAAAAATATCGCGACAAGTAATTGTAAAAATCTTTATAAAATTAAAAATTTGTTTAGTTAAAAGAAATTGGGACGGAACAAGAAGAACAATATAATCTCCATATCATAAGCTAGGTATAAATTAACTTGATTAATGTTCTACTAGCCACGGTTTGGTTTTTTTTAACTTGAAAAGAAACTCAATTTTGCGAAATCTCTACTTAAATTCATCTCTTTATTAATTGATCTAGATATTTTAATGAATTCCTCTTAAAAAAACGTATGCAAATTATATTAAATTTCATTTTAATTACTTTTTACCTTTCTCTTCCATTGTGTAATACAGTTCTGTATTATATTATATAAGAAACTCTTTGCTGTCATGTTTGAAAAATTTCTAACAATTTCGCGGGATTTTTATTTTTTTTTTTAATTTACAACTTTAGGGCAAAGGTTATTCGTGATTCGAACGATTTTCTTGATTGCCTTTGAAGTGTAGTGGGGGTGAAGTGTACGAAACGAATGTTAGTGTAATGATTTGAGGATAACGAATACAACAGCGATATGGCTACTTGTCCGCGGCGCGAGCGTCCTGTTCGTTCAGCATCAGCAAGGTTGAAATATTCGAAGACTATACCAGCTAGCACCATAAGGTGGGTTTTGAACTACACATAATTTATCATAAGACACTCAACTATAGGAAAATAAGTTCCTAACTAAACTTTTCATTGGCGGTAAGGCTTCGTTGCCGGAAACCGTCTATGTACCACCGCAGCTAATATTTCTACCGCCGAATAGTAATGGGTAAACATTACTGTATTCCGGTTTGAAGGGTGTTATAAGCTAGTGAAATTACTGAAGTAACACTTAACACATGTCTCAAGGCGATGAGCGCAATGTGGTGCTGTGTATACCATCTTAACCAGCGCCTTGTAATGGGCGAATGTTTCTCTTAACATCAGTTAATAGCTTTACTTATCTCGTCTCCTCATAGAATATAATTAGTCGAGTTTTTGTTATTTTATACACAACTAAAAAGACGATTTCTTTTTGTTTGTTTAAAGTTTTTTAAAACCATAGCCCATATTACATTCCCAATGCTGGGATTCAGGACATATAAACAGTCATATATCCATGATAGCTGTTAGATCATAAAACTTGTTTTACTCATGTATTCATCTTTATATCATCTATAAATGATTTTTAGTAAAAACGGATCGATCGGTATATTCTTTGTAATATCTATAACCTTCTGCATGTAAGAGTCTAGATCAGTTTTACCCAATATTCTTGATCCTATATCCCACTTTTGAGTAAAAATATTTTCTGCGTCAGTTCTTGTGATTTTTATACAGACCTCACCCAAAATTACCAAAAAAATCAAATAAAAAATACAATGAATTATAGCAAATTTTTTAAATAAGCTATACATCACCCCTCGCAAGGTCAGTATTGCAAAATTAGTCCTTAAGAAGTACAAACAAAATGTAACAAGATAAATAATATTATAAAGGATAAGGATGAATGTGATATGTTAGGATAGGAATATGGCGAATTAGGTCTGTGAAGAGATGGATGATAAAGGAATGAGGCTAATGTACAAGAATAAAAGAGTGGAAGATAAGAGAATGTATGAAAGTGAGAACAGTAGTGATAGAAAACAGAGACTAAGAGAAAGAAAATAAAGCAAATTGATCCTTACCTACAATATAAAGAAGAATTATTGTATAAAAAATTAAATAAATAACAGAATTGCCTCCTTATGGGGCCATTAACTCGGAAAACATTGGTCTAGATCAGTGATTATCAAACTTATTCCCTTTACCGCCTCCTTTGGAAATCAATTATTTTTCAGCATACACCCCTAAAACTTAAAAACCACAATTTCATTACTTTAATTAATTTAGTTATATTAGTCGGTTCTGATGTTTAAACTTACATTATAAACTAGAAATTTTTACCAGTGAGAGCAAATAAAATCCAAATTTTATAACATTAAGTATATAATTTAATCAAATTAAAAAAAACAATATAAATATGTAATATGTTTTCGTTTTTATACTAATCTAATGAGATGGATGATGATATTTAATAAGTTTGTTGATATCAGGTTCGATTTAATCGAAAACAGTGCAGCAGGTTTTAGTTAAATTTAAAATACTATATAAAGTAAATGAAATTACATAATTATACATCGTCCTTCTAACCCACATCTCTATTCTATTTTTTCTGGATCACTTAACACCTTTCTAGGTTTAAAACGCCCCAAACGCGTCTCGGGCTTGTTATCGCCCACTTTGAGAAATACTGGTCTAGATGATTTCAGGTTTATTTCTTTATATTGGTTAAGGGTTAATGCTTGATTACGATCCCACCTGGTGTTAAGTGATAATGTGGTTTATGATGGTAATTCGCATTGACCTAATAAGTGCCCATTCACTCTTTTCTTGAAGACGCCCACATCGTATTTGTACGGGAACACTGACGCCGGCAAGTTGTTCCACCCAAAATAGAATATTTTCATCACATATTACAGGAATGTGCCCGGAACAGAGAAAGCAGGGAGGCAGTCATAGAATCCATTAATATAAATAAATTTAATGTTAGCCCTTATCACAGTATTCTGTCTTCTCCGTCCTCAAAGAAGGCTAGAGCACTATTTATTTACGTTTCTAAAATAATATTAAATAATGGGTGTACTAATAATATGTAAATGTAATTGTATTATAGTACGATGGAACTGACATGATTTTCTATTAAAAGTTTATTTTATTTTATTTTTTATTTAAAAAACTTTATTGCAACACCTAATAGGGTCCAATAGGCGGATTTAATGCCTACAGGCATTCTCTGCCAGTCAACGTAGGAGGTGGGAGATGATGTAGTAGGTGAAGTGTGAAAGATATATTTAACCGGAATAATATCGTCATTATTAGATATAAAC
>DWLS01007879.1:0-10353 GCA_018246255.1 Pachliopta kotzebuea | reverse complement strand
GTAATAGAATATAGAAATAAGAGAAAGTTTTTGGAAATTTGTGAAGATGAGGCGGTTTTTTGGCATGAGAGGCGATGAACGAAAGAGAAAAGAAAAAAGTATGGAAGAAAGATAATGCTGAGTGAAAGGTAGATTGGGAAAGTTGAAAGAAACAAACAAAGAAAGAAATAAATAAAGAAACACAAAGACCCTTACCCACAACACGAAAGGGAACGAGATTTTCAAAATAAATATAAAAAAAAAACACACACACACACACAGACTCCACTTACTTAATCAGCATAAACTAAATCTTCATTGTGCCTACAAAAATATTTGTTATAACCAAAGATACATGCCAGTCTAAAAAAAATTCTATAATTATAATATTAACAATAGATTGAAATAAAAATTATAAGAAAAAATCGCGGTGTTGTAAAAGTATTCGAAAAAATATTTTTATTGTATAATTAAAGAATCTATTTTGGCTGTGTGGCACCCGGCAGAATAGAATAGGGCCTCCCCACTCATCCCATGGGTGTCGTAAAAGGCGACAAAGAGAAATAGGTTCTTCAGAACCGGATAGCTGCATAACATCTGCACGGCCTCGTCCTCGGAGAGCATGAGCACCTCTCTGGGTACCTCTAGCTCAACAACAGCATCCCAAAGAGGGTTGATGTCAGGCAGGCGGCCGGTCGTAAAAAGTTTAGCCAAAACTATTAACAACATGTTAGGCTCTTCCAGTTTCGAGGCGGGACTGGAAGAGAAGAACATGTTGTGCCGACCCTACATAAAGTGGGACCAGGGCAGGAGAAAGATAGATTAAAGAATCTATTTTTTTTTGTAAAATTTAAGCATATTTCTATGTACGGAATTTTAACAGTATTATTACATATCCCAAATGGATCCGGATCAGATCACTATGAAAAATTGTAAACAAATAATTAAAGTGTGTAATTATAGCATATAGATACTATTGGATCACTGATGGTCACATGGTCACTGTGTGACAAAAACACAAAAATCTTTAACTCTCGATCAATCTTTGTAACGGCCTTCTATTACCAGAAATGTACATAAATATTAATACGAACACTTGATAAATAAAAAATATCAAGATTTCACATTTTTCATTCTAATGTAAGGAGTTATGTTTTATACAAAAACTTTTTACCGTATGTTTGAGAATTTGATTGATTATCAAATTGTAGATGTACCAAATATCGAAAATGTTTGCTTTTTTTATCAATACTCTTTTCCTGACGCGGTTAATTAGGAATCATATTTGCCTTACATTTTAACTACTTAAAAACATTTTAATTCTATTTTTATTCTTAATTCTATTACTATAACTGTTAACACTTTGTTCTTGCTTATATAGTTGTACCAGACCTTACTAACCATGTTTGTACAATATTTTAAAAATCTATCCTTAGGTATCTCATTGCTAATCAACTGACTAATATTTGTACAACTTGTTATATTTTTCATTTATTTCCATGTCCAAATCTGATTGTAGATGTTGGTATAATGCTAGGCTTATAAACGTTATAAAAGCGAATTAATTATCAAATATAGCTTAAATAAATCTATCACACTTCGATGAAGTAATAGGCAGCTATTGAAAAAAAAGACAAGTTCATTTAAATTGTATCCAATGAATAAATTGTAGGTGAATTCATTGTCCGCGTGACGGAACAGGCGCTGATACAAAACGAACTATTTCCATTCATTATGATAAAACATTCGCCAATTCAGAATTGAATAAAATAAAGTTGACCAGTGAGTCACGACCGTTAGTAAATTTTAAATCAAGTAAGGAATCGAGTTATCTGACGGTGAGGTATTCATTTATGCGATATGAAAAACTGACATAACTTTAAACAAAAAAACTGGTATCGATTTGATTTATTATTCCAATAATTCAAAACTTAAATTGTAAATCGTCTATGTGAATTATATCGATTATAGAGGTAAGTGGTAAAAGCGTTAGCAGCTCATTCATTAATCGACCAACAATGAAGCTTTTAAAAAATAAATAAATAATTCTTTATTTCAGACGCAAGGTCCATATTAGGTTAGTAAAAGTTAGTAACAGCATACAGCTTATTTATTAAGTTAGTTATGTTAGTTACAAAATTCTAAAACTTATCTTACATCAACAAACATCCCTAACGACTTCCCTATAAGAAGTTTCCCCCAATGGTTTAGTTCAACGTATGTAAGTATTTAATTTATTTAAAACTTTGATTTGTGCACACAAATACGATAAGTAGATATACTGCAAGAAAGGCCAATACATACATAAACTTTTTTATAAATGATATTTGTTCAGTGTACGGTTTTAAACAAAACTTAAAACTAAATATAACTAGAAGAAAACGAAGTAAAAAAATATAAACACTAAAGATCTAAAAAATTCCCCATGGTGTCCCTAACTGGCAAAGCATCGAGCAACAATATAAAAAAATATATATTTTTTAAAACGTAAGTACACATACCATACGTAAAAAACTGGGGTCAGCTGCCACGAGGGTAACCAGTCTGGCCAAGCTGAACACCATACGTAAATATTAATGATAGGTGACATAAACTTAAAAATATAATCAAAATATTTTCCTTAGATATAGATATGTCGTTTTTGATTGGATGTATAATTTGAAGTTGATCACAGTGAGGGTTGTAAAGTGGAGAAGGTTACATTTCCAGTTATATAAAGCACGCTGATCGAGTCTGCGCACCGGATAGTGTCAATGCCACGCTCGCTCTCTGCGGCTCATTGACTTTACAAGACCACAGCCACACTACGGTAATGTTACCAATGCGCACATCCTGCATTAGAAACCATTCCGATAATATCTAACTACGAAACACATCTACATCACTGTGATCTGAGTGCCTTGTATGTCATTTTCAATACAGTGTTTAATATCATCAGCGTCATGAGATCCCTTCTTCTTCCCTTAACTATTCTTGTCTTTGGCTATTTTTTTTAATTGATGGTATTTAAAACCTGTCTACTCTTCTGTCATCAAACCATTTCTTCAGCAATTTTTTCGGGTGACGTTGATGCCCTTGGCCACTATTACGGCCGCGAAAGCTTCATCGGTTCTAGAGCTCGCAGATCCGGACTCCGCAAGCTGACTTCCGCAATTTACCAGAAGTGTTTAATATAAAGACCAAGAACGCCGTTTTGGTTAAAGCACGGTAATTAAAATTAATTATTTTAATACCTTTCTTAAAGGGTTTCGTTATCATAGTAATTTCACTAGATACAGCACCCTTCATACATGACCACAGTAATGTTTGTACAATTCTGTATGACGATTGCAACAGGAGCTGAAGCGGTATCTACATACACGGTTTCCGGCAACAGAAACCTTCTAACGCTAGGGATATTGCGAGTGATTTTTGAAATACTTATTATATTTAGGCACAGTAAAAATTATCCTCAAACCATGCCTTAGACAAGAGACATATGTCCAGTATTGGACGTCCAACGGTTGAAATGATTTTGCCTTTGGCAAAAGAGATTTGAAAAATCCTTTCCAACAAAAAACGATTATATATTTTTAAGTTACTTTAGTTTAGTTTTAACGATTTAAGTAACTAATTAACGCTTTACTCTATACTAGTAGAAGCTCTCTTAAAAAAAAATCATTGACCCAAGGCAACGTCAAAAGATGAGAAAGCGAGCTTATGACGTGCGATGAGAGTAACAGGGCAAGAAATCATCACATCCTGTTTATAAAGTAATAGCCGATAATAGGAAATACCAGGTAAACGACGTATCCTGCGGGAGATGAACAACGACTAACAGCATCTTCAAACAAACGAGAAGTGTGACAAAATAAAATAGTCATAGTCAAAAGTGATACATCATTCTTAGGCCTTTTTTATGCGACGTGACGAGCAATGCGTTCATGATACCTGATGGTAAGTGATAAGCTTGCTCATAACTTGGCGCTGGTTAAGATTGTATACACAGAACTACATCGCGACCGCCGCCTTGAGAGGTTAGTTATTAAATCTCGTTACCCCAGTAATTTCACTCGCGTGCAAATCCCTTAAAACTATGTACATTTAAGCCTCGTTAATTAATCTTTTAGAGTCTAGTCTAAAGTAATATTATGAAATAATATTTGAAAGTGTTCATTGGGACACAATGGAGTATGGTCCAGATAAATATTCGCTTTCGACAAAAAAGTGAAACCGGCGTAAGGACAAGTTACGGCGCATGCGCATGCAGCCAGCGGGCGCGCCGGACCTTATCGCTGGAGTATTACTCGAGCTTATCGTATTTATAAACAAATTATTTTGATACTCATGTTTAGCTATATAACATTTTGACATGTTGCTTCGAGTGCTACGTAAATTTACATTGTTTCAAGAGCATCCAACGAATTTTGCGTTATACCTTACATCTTCATGGATATTACCCATAGTTTACTATTTTGTAACAAAGCTAGTATGAGCTGGAGTGCAGTATCAACTAAACGTCCATCATCTACAGAAGATAAAACACAACACATCAATAATATGCTGCTTCGGTATCTAATATTAACTATAGAGAAGCTATCTTTGTAACAAGTGAGTTTATAATTGATCTAGAACTACTAAACAAAATTATCAAGCAATGACATTAAATTTGATTTACTCAAGAAGATTAGAATTTTATAAAGTATTTACAATATGTTAAATTATACAAATACCTCCCAGGAAATGGTCAAAAATATCTTTGAGAAAAAAATCGTTTTATTTTAACTACATTTTTTTTTGCTGATCTAAAGTATACTTACTAATTAATTATACTTAACTTAAAAAAAGGTTAATATTCTTTAATTTAAATTCAGAAAATTTTGAGTACAAAAAAATTAAGAAGTCTTATATGTGAAGTGTTATATGTAAAATATATCTGTTTTGAGTGTGGTACATGAAAATTATAATATTCAATTAAGAACAGCCTGTATGGATAGGTTGACTAAGAGGTAAGAACAAAGGTGTGGTGTAGATAAGGCGCGACCACGGCGGAAGTTACCATATGTATAGGACTCGTTTATCGGCCGTTAGGGCGACGCATCCACTACTTAATATGCATACACAGGTACAAAATTTGTCTGGACTGTAGTAGTTTCACTTGTAACACTACTGACATTAAAACATAAACATATACAACCAAAGTAGAAACTAACAAGCAAATTATATAGATTACAGAGATATAATACTAAAAAAATATTTAGCACAGAAAGTGAAATTGAAGACAATGCAATGTTTTTGTAAAGTTCAGTAAGATTATTTATATTGGATTTAATTTATAGTAGCTCTATAAATAAGATACATAATTTTAAATTAATTAATTTAAATAATAAATAAAATTTCAAACATTCAGAATTTTTTTAGATTTGCAGACTCGGTAGGCAACCTGACTCAAGTAAAACTTGAATTCATTCATCATGAAACAAAATTATAGTTTTATAACCTTTTATGTGATAGTAACACTGAATTTTAAGCAGATAATAAATAATATTATTGAAGTTATTATGAACAACTAAATTTAATTATGTTAACAATCACTCACTGATAACATCACATATTTACATATACTTTGCCTTTTTCTTTAGGAAGTAAAACATGAAGAATACCTGCTCACAAGAATAGAAAATGACTACATATAACACCTGAAAAGTTTTTACACAATAGAATTTTGAATTTCAATGAAGAAGATATTCCTCGTTAAAACCATAGCAATAAAATATTTGAAAAAAACAAAGTTGTATGTTTGTGTTAATATGGTATAATTAATAGTTTTGCAACACATAATTATGTGAACTGAAAGACCTTTTGTTTACATATTAATCATGATACTTAATATATTAAAATATAAATTATGGTAAATGGAATAATATTTATTACGTAAAAGACAATAACAAAATGACTAAATAGACTCAACATCTAAAACTTAGTTTGGGTAGGGTCAACTGTAAAAGGGTTTGTTGTAGTGATAGTGTAGTTAGTAGAGGAGAATGGGTCATGGGTCATGCCCCGGAAGGCATACTGCAGCCTTATCGTAACAGACACACTTCGCTTTATCACAGATTTATGCATTTGCTCCAACACCCACACAAATCAATCATCTATGTATTACACCTACTTAAAATTATTTGTGATTCAAGTATTGATAACTTGTTTAAATGTGGTAACTAATTATTACTTTGTAGATATCGGAACATAAAATGAGGCATACCATACCCACAAATGACTACCATGTAGTAGCACTTTATTATAAGTTTATTTCTAGTTTTAACTTGAGACCCACATGTAACCACAATGACTTGATATGAATCATTGCAGCCTCATAAGCTTATCTGATTTTTTTTCTTATTTAGATTCCTGTAGGTTTTGACAATAGGCATTACACATTTAACAATCTTATAAAATATATAAAAATATAACTTACTAAAAACTCATAAAAATTATAAATACTTTATATTTATTTTACCACACAAATAAGTTGTTGAATATGTAAGATTATTAAATGAAATTCTTAATGTTTTTCTTTTAAAATAGTTATTGCACATTGATAACATGCCTTGAGTAATAATTACCATTACATTGTCAACTAAACAAATAATTAAAAATTCAGTCCATTTAAGTAAATAAAATAGATACTTTAAACTTATTATCTGATTTATTTATCTTTTATATAAAATTTACTATTTATAAATAGAGACTACGTCATTGTAATTACACAATAGTATACATGCAATAAATATCTAATCTAATATGATCTAGACACGAGTTCATTGTATTCACGACGATTCATTCATAAACTGAGCGCGAACTGTCAAAGCATCTCATGACAAAAACAAATAGGATTAAGCAGTGATCAATTAAAGTAATACAATTTTTATATATGAACATTCGAAGATTAGTTATTTATTTACATAAGAAGAAAAGTTATGTTGATTTAAATAAATTTTGAAAAGTTATAATACTTGAGTACCACCTGTTCACCACTATGACAACAAACTTGAAAACCAATGCTTAATTCTTAGCAATGTAAACCAGTTATTATAAAGAAAATCTTTACTAAAAAACACACAGTAAAGAGTTACAAATCGTGAATAGTACTTACCAATCTTTATTTTTAATCTTTCTTCAACTCGCACTTTACGCGTTTCGTCCGCCATGTTAAATCCATAACTGTTTATCTCTTTCATCCGCTGTTATCTCTTTCGGAACGAGCCCCTCGGCCGGCTTGTCCCGGCACTTCCGGAGTGTCGTAATGTTCTACTTGAGCCTGTTTTCAACAAGTTAGAGTTAACTGGATGGTTCAAATTCGAACATGTGAAACCGCACCAATCGAGTGAAAAGTTCACATGTATTATAATATGTTCCAATGCAATTGAAATCTAATGAAATCATACTTGCATTGCGCATGTGCTTGAATACATGCACTTTAATTCATCAATGAATGTACCTTGTGCACCTAGAATACACAAATTTCACTTCACTGTTGTAAAGGGCTGTTATAGGCACAATTTTCTTTAATTATATGCCTTAATTGGTATCTTGATTATCACAACACTTAGTCAATAAGATATTTTGTCTCACTGAATGAACAAAAAGTATGAATGGACAATTACGTCACGTCACGACATTGCGCTTGCGCGGCTGCAAATTCGTGTACAGACAACCGCATACACAGCACTGAGCCTATCCCATTCCAATCTATTCATAAAGTGACAATGACTTCGCTTTAGAAGAATGACCGATAGATGGCAGGAAAGAAAATTATCTTTTACATACAATTATTGTCAAACAGTGGGACAGATAATTAACAAGAGTTATAAAAAAGCATATAAAGATTTAAAAGGAACAGGTTGCATCATACGAACTACACCTAAATTTAATGTGTTTGCATACTAATATTGTTATTCTGTCGAAAAATTTTCAGTAACATTTTACTAAAATAAAAACATAGTAAAAAAAGTTCGGAATGTTTTCTAAAAAACACTTGTTCATAATAATTTTATTACAACACATAAGATAGATGTATAAACTGTATGAAAAAATTGAAAAACGTTAAAAACGGATTACTCGGTTTATTCTGGAAATGCTTTAAATCGTCAAGTCTTTGATTTTATTTGTTTAGGCCCAGATTTAAATATAAGGTGACGAAAACTGGTAATAACATTTTAAACTCTAAAATTTTTTTTAAAGTGGCTACAAATAAGCCATCTGTCATATTGACATTAGTCAACAAACGCACTATCGCACAGAGGAGCGTTTAAAAATATATACAAACTGGCCCAGCATTGACAGAATTCTTTTAAGAGAAGCCATTAAAAACAGGATCATATAAACAATTAGGGGTTTAAAAATGCAATAAATTTCGTAATTCCGGTCACTTTATCATGGACGATAATTATTGTCATCTTGATAACAAATTGCTGTATGTTGTTGAAAACATACCGGGACCGAATGAAGACAACGAAGAATATGTAGAACTATTAAACAAATTTAATTCACAACTTACTAACAAGTGTGAATGTAAAGGAAATTGTTTGAATGACAGTTGTTTTTGTATTAACAATTCAAGAGGGAAAAATTATATGTATCCTCATTTTAATGACCTAGAAAATTATAAACTTGTTGATGACGAGAAATGTAGCAGATATTCCATATTTGAATGTAATGACTTATGTTTATGCATCAATAACTGTGGCAATAAATTAGTTCAAAAAGGACCTTGTAAAAGTTTAATGTTTAGAGTGTGTGATAATAAGGAGAAAGGATTTGGTCTTTATACAAAACACTTTCTTGCCAAAGGTTCTTTTATATGTGAATATGCAGGAGAACTAATAACAAAATCACAAGCACTTAAAAGACACCAGATAAATATAGCTAACAAAAAAATGAATTTTATATTTTGTTTAAATGAGCACTGCAATGGTAAAGTGACCCAAACATTTGTTGATCCGTCACATATTGGAAATATTGGTCGCTATATTAATCATAGCTGTGATCCAAACTGTTATATAATACCAGTAAGAATCAATTCTCCCCTTCCAAAACTTGCTATTTTTAGCCTCTGCGACATTTTACCAGAACAGGAAGTAACAATTGACTATGGATCAAACAATTTAAACAGCTATTATGATATAAGTAATAATCCAATACTTGAACAGAAAAAATGTTTATGTGACAGCAAAAATTGTAAAAAACATTTGCCTTTCAATTTATATTGACACAATAGATTAACAAAGATTTCTTAAAATAGTATTTATGAAATAGTTTTGTTTATGTAGACAAAATGGAAATAAAACAGCTGTATCAAATTGTATTAGTAACCCTTGATATTGGAACCTAAAACAAATGTATTTCCAAAATCTAAATCCCATAAAGTATTATAGTGTTATATTTATTTCAGAGATGACAGAATATTGTTCTAAATGAGACATGTATTTTAAATATATGAGAGATTATTTTGAACAATTTTCCTTCATTGTATTACTATATGCTATGTAGTTGTAATTATTGTAAAGTGACATAATTTTGAATTGATTTTAAATTCATCACAAATCATCACAGCTTTTTATGCTGGTTAGCCTTGCTTGCTTGATGACCATGTACATTCACATAAAATTTCATTGATACATCATATCTGTTTCTATCCTCATTCTTCTTGCGTTTCGAAATACATTCAAGAGTCTTTACCTTGCTGGATTATGTGTCCATAGGCCCTCAATATCCAGCATATTTTTAGAGAAACTTGTTATTTTATATCAAATTTAAGAAATAGTAAAGATGTTTAGTAGTCTTTAGATTTACTAACAGTATTTTAATTCTACATAGTAAATTAAGGAAAATGTAATAACTTGATGCATTGAGACCCAGATATTATCATCATCACCAGCTGATAAATGCTCATTGTTGGTCATAGGCCATTCCCATAGTTCTCCACTTTAGTCTGACCCGAGCTCTCTGTATTTAGCATTTTTCTACAACATTAACCAGATCTTAGGACTGACAGTTAAAAATCCCTAGATTAGCAGCCATGTACCGGTAATTGTAGTGCCCAAAGCCCCTGCAAGCTAGACAGATATAATCACCTGTAATATAATGTTTTTAATAAATTCATTTATATATAATAATAGGTTGGGGAAAAAGAAATCCATTATTTTTATATGAACTTCAGGACTATATTTAACATGCTTCGGATTGTCCAATTTGGGTCAAATATGCACTGATTTATTCTATGATTTGTTGCCATTTTAAAGATAACTTCATAATACCTCTCTTGTAGAAGTCCTGGTCTCTATTTGCAAAAAACTCTAGTAGCCGATTTTCACAATCTTCCCTAGATGCCAA
>DWLS01007878.1:0-10353 GCA_018246255.1 Pachliopta kotzebuea | reverse complement strand
AATGCGATGCATGTTTATATATCAATCTCGATCGTTACGAAGGTTTATTGAATAGTTTACGTAATTTTTTTTTGGTAAAGAAGGTTCTCTTCATCAGGCCACCGACTGCTGAACATAGTCCTCCCTCATTAATAGGGGATTTAATATTGATAATTATTGGGAAGTAAATAATGTTGATTATAAATTTTAATGTATGATATATTTTTACTTCTCTTCTACAAGTTGTTATATTTATAGTAAAATAATTTTCAATTCGTGTTTATTACAGTAAAAGATTAATACAAAATAATATTGTTGAAATGAAACAATTGCTTTAAAAATCATTTGATTTATTAATGTCACTGCGAAACAGTACAGACGGGAAACGTTCTAATGAAATATTTACAACTACTACAACACTACACTAGAAGCTTACTAACATATGAGAAGGAATGTAATTGTTCTAGTTATTTACTGATCAGACGAAAATATAAAAGGGAGAGGGGGCAAAAGTTTGTGGGCAAATGTTTCATTGAAATTGTATTTCGTAACAAAATTAAAAATATTACTTAACATCGTGTTATCACTTACGACTAGACAGGTACTGTACAATACATAATTTTAAAGGTCTTAAATAAATTAATTACATTGTTAATTTAATAAATAATAAGTAGTTAAGATAAGCAAGTTTGATCTAAAGTATATTTATTATTTACGTAACACTACACTAAGAGTACAGAAAGCGGATTAAAATCCATAGAGAAATTTTCTAATAGTCAAACTTTGCTAGCAAATAAGCTAATACACATATTTAGTTTTTTTTCGTTTGCTTGTTTGCTTTGTAACATCTACAAACAAGTTTTACTTCCTCCTTTTCAACAATATTTACTTCCCCACTATTTTCTGTTAATTATTTGACAGAAAATTTGTCTATGGTATCCACGAATTGTATCAGTAGCTTAAAGTTTTCACATGTAATACTCTATTCTTTTTTGATTAGAAACTTTGATGTGTAAAATGTACATAAGTGTATTTAAACCTTTTTTTATGTTTATAAAGTACCAAAACATATTTCGTAATTATTGCACTACTATTGTGAATCACCAAATTAATTAAAGTACAGCACTAGTTTCGTATCATTACACTAACTCTATATAGTCTATGGTCAATGCAAATTAAGTTTATATTTTGTGTGTTGTTGTTGCAACATTTATTATAAAAAAATTCTCTTCACTGGTTTAATCTCTGTTTTATTAATAATATCATTGAATATTTATTTTTAAAAATACTCACGATAGTGCCATTTAAATAAAGAGGCGGGAAATCATGACATTTACTTAGAAATTTCTTTGATTGTATTGTTTATATGTTTTTACCTTTATTATAGACGTAACATATTTTTAAACAGTAGTATAAAATGCAGAAGGAATATTAAGAACAATACGTCAAATGCATTCATATGTCAAAAATGTCATATTCTTAATAACTTTATAACCCCACTAATTGAATTATCTCTTGGTGCAATGGCTATTTGTTTATTAACAAGGAAATTTTTAGTTCGATTCCAAGTCCACTTGTGGGTTTTAATAGTGAAAATACTTTAACATCTACCAATTAATAATATAACGGATTGCTGCCATGATTTTTTACAAAGAAAAAGTTAGTTTCCAATGTCCGCCATATTCGTGTATTAGACAAACTCTTAACAAATCTATTTGTAATCAGTTAAACGCTAAATGTCTTTAAAGATTTCTATCAGTAATAAAATCCTAATTGTCATTTAATAATATTATCTTTTATCGGCTTTAGTAGAATCTCTAATAATTTCAAAGTTTGCACCAAAAGAACGAAAGAGTTTCATTACGCCTTATTTATAGTAGAACTTATATACTCCTTTCTATCATTCTGATTATCTCTCATCAAACACACTGTGTTCTTCACTCTTCTTTCTTTTCACTTCTTTAAAACTGTCTATGAGCATAAATCGTTTATCCTGCTCAGTATTTTATGGTTCCACATAACTGCTGGTATGAACACTAAAAGTCTATTGAACTTTCAGACCGCGAGGTCTAGACGGCCTCCGGCTAGGGCACTACGACCCTCGAATCGCTGGCCAGCAGCCGCCGCACGGACTGGTGGTTGTTGCCGTCGCTGCTCGAGATGTCGCTGGTGCTCACCACGGACGGCTGCGAGAAGTTCTTGCAAAGAACCACCACCTGCAATTAAAAACGATCAAATAATTTTCATTACACTATGTATTTTTTGAAGAATATTATGATTTTGCCTCTTTCCTTGTAAATACCCAAAACCCAGTAGTAGGAATATTGAGAGAGCTGTTTAGGAAAAATGTATAGGTTACTCGCCAAATTTCTAAATACACGCAACGATGGTCTGATACGGTGATCCTTAAACGATTATGATGATAATTGATCATAGTGAAAATTGCTTACCGTATACAAAACACTGAATAATCCCATAACACTTCCGGCGAGGACATCCCACCAGTGATGTCTGTGATCGGTCAATCGGGACAGCGGACAGATGGCCGCGTAAATGATGCACAAGATCTGCAGTAGAGGCACTACGAGCACCGAGCGATTGTGCCAACTGAATGCTCTTCTTTGCAGATACCACTATAATTATAAGAAAAGGAAGCAAATAAAATTTAACGTAGCAAGGGGATGGTAAAAGGTAACAACTTTAGAGGATTTGTGGTATTTACCTGGTTCTTAGCACAGTGGATACCTTGACTCTAATCTGTTAAAACAAGGTCCCGTGTCCCAGCCGTGGGGAATCTACAATGTTGTTTACGTGTTCGAAGTTCGATCACCTTTAGAATAGTATTTATGTGTAGCTCTCATAAATTAAAAAAAATTATATTATTGAAGAGTTATGTGAACAAGGCGTGATAATAAAGCAAGTTTCAGCAGATATACTACGAAAATTTCGTACTTACAGCTAGGAAGAGGCCACAGTAGATCGAAAGAGACGCGTGAGCTGAGGGAAAACTTCTGCTGGAATCGATCTGCAGGTACCTGGAGTACTTCGATGAGGTACAGGTGTAACTGCTGACGTATTCAGAGCTAAACACAGAAACGGTGTTTTTTATATTATGTATAATTATAAATAAATTTAGTATTCTTATAATAAACAAATTCTATTAAAGATAAAATTCAGCTATTGGTAAGGAATGAAAGGTAAATTGTAGATCAACTCACTTGTTGCATGTTTTCGCTTTATCCGGTTCGCATAAATCGAAGAATGTTGGTCTCGGCGATCCGACCACGCATTTGACTATTTCCAATATGGTTAAATTGACCACAGAGCCGTAGATGTAGTCTCTGTAGATCAATGAAGCCGTTTTCGCGCTAGCGATCAGTTTATTCTTTTTCATCGTATATTCGTCATCTCGGTGGAGAATCGTTTCCACTCCCCACATCTGTGAAATCACAAACTTTGTTTAAACTATAACGCTATCACCAACATGAAAACATGTTTTTTTTAATTAGGTTAATAATTTAATTAGGTCTGGGTCTCATCATTTTAAATTTATTTGAAATCTCATATTTTGTCTGTCAAATTGATCTGGTACAAAATATTCATATTGATTATGGTGGATAAAAACTAAACAAAATTTTAGTGGAGAAATAAATACATACAACAACGAATGGGATGATAACAGTAATCACGGCGATGATGGAAATGGAGAAGGTGTCCCCTGTGTGAGGGTAGGAAAGGTCCGGGTCGTTGCATCTGAACCCGCCGCGTCTGCTCGGCAGCGCTCCCACTTCTAGGAGTATACATACGGCCGCAACTGTGAACAAATGCATTAACAGCATTTTAATGAAGGTTAGGACAATAGGCTGACATAATAGCTGAGATACCTGGAGTGTGTTCGTTCAGAATACTGTTATACTCATTAATTGACAGCCATTCCGTTATTGCAATAAATTAACAAACAAACCACATCGTGCTTTTGGATTCAAACCAGGAACCTCATTTGGTCCAATACAAGCGGTTAACCCTTGCATTTAGTAGGCAGTCAACGGAGTAGTCAGTAATTTAATATTTCATTAAATAGCTACAGTTCCGACGTAAATTTTTACCCTATATTATACGCTGCGTATTAACCAGATTCATAGTTACAGAAAGCTCTATTTGTGGCCATAGACTGTAACAATCTAAAAATCTAAATTAATTCTATAATGCACATTACTTTAGTAATTTACGTAACTTACAAAAATAATTGACATGCTAGGGAAGTTAAAAATTAATGCCTAATTAATTTATGATGCTATCTATATCCTAAGAAAATTTTATTAAAAAAAGGAAGTTGTTACAATATATAATCTACTTAAATCAAACTAATTTGCAATTGTCTATGGCACAGTTCGTAATCTGCAATATTTGTACTAAATTACTACCTGTTGGTACACAAAACACAACTACGGCCAGATTATAAATCAAATTATTTATTAGGTCAGTTTATGTTCAATTTATCAAATGAATTTAGAACCGGTTCTGAAATAAGTGTTTAATAATGAGAAAATATATTTTTTATAACGTTATACTCTATATATAAAGCAAGTGGTCCATAAAATTGTATATAACTGTTCCATATCTATGATCAGTATAGATATATACTTAATTAATAATTAATATCTCGCAGACATTTTTTAAATAAAAATATATATTGTTTAAAGCAATAAATTGAGAATATAGTTAGTTTACAATAATATGAATTTTGAAACGTCATTGTGTTTTGTCAAAAGGACATCACCGCCGTGCTTGTGCCTCGCCTCACACCGAAGCGACATGTGACAGGAGCCAAGTGAAATGTCAAATTATACATATAATAAAATGGCGAAAATAATTTAATTGGCGTGTACGTGAGTAATGAACGTTGTTTGGCCGTGCGACTGGCAGAACAATACTTTTGGCTCTTTAGAATTATTCACGCCAATCAACCATCCAAGCAATTATAAACAGTAATTGATTCTCGTCAACGGAACATTTTAGTCACACGGAATAATGAACATACTTATCGCTGAGACGGTTTGAATGATTTTATTTATATACGTTATGTTAATTTTCTTCATTAAGAAAAATGCACATAGAAGAGCTTGACATATTTGTAATAAGTAGTGTTCATTTTTATCTTTTACTTTGATTTTTGTATAAAATATAGATTCAAGTAGTTTCAGTTTCATTAATAGAATTAAAAGTTATCCTAAATTTAAACATGATAATGAAGCTAAACGTATGTTGACAGACGGATATCAACTATGTTATGGCTACAGATAAAATTTTAATGTTGAAAATAAAGATATACATTTTACTTATAAATCGATTGTTGCTCGTAAGTATTCAATAAAACGATTGTAATGTAATTTACTAGAAGTTTTAGAGTTTGTTAAGACCGTATCGAGTTCCAAATTACAGTGAAACCCCACCGGGTTGCTACCAGACAAGCAGCATGCGTTTCCGTTACAAATAGGGTGTCAAGCCAAGCGGAATGACCACAGTATTAAATATTGGATAATACGGGAAGTAACGTACTTTAATTAATTATCTCATCATCGCTACTGGTAGGTATCTATCGCTGGAGACCACCTATGTAGATACCAACGCAGCTCCTATTTCTACCGCGAAATGGTAGTGTGCATACATTACTGTGTTCCTGTTTGATTGGTATGCTAGTTAAACAACAAAACTCTCGGGTCTCAAGCTGTCGTCATCTGCTTTTGGAGAATCCTGCTAATCAACAAAAGAGGCTCTGGCTCTCCAACAACTCGCATCAGGCCAGCGTGGTTGGAGACAGCCGAAATCCCTTCACGTTTGTTGGAGACCTATGTCCAGTAGTGTACGTCTGCTCATGATGATCACATTTCTAGCGGGTCTATCCTGTCTTTCACTCTCTCGCAGAGAGAGCATATACGTAGTAGTAAATGTATTATCTATAATGTTTATCTAACCCCCTGGTTTCGTGATCTATCAATTCCATATTTACCTTCACGAATTAGTACTGTTTGTAAATATTTCGAGGGTAGTTGTATTAAATTGATTAAGCAGTACAATAAAGATTTTGTTTGGAAAAAAATGGGATTGTTCTTGATTTTTTAATAAATTAATTACGGTTATTAGATACCTCGTTAGAGAGTATTTATCGTATTACACTTGAAAACTAGCGATACTAAAGCTGATACTCTTATTTTGAGAGGAAAGGCTGATGCCGGAATTTTTGTTTATCTACAAATAATTAAAAATTGATAATTTTTTTTTAAACCATCGTACGTAATTTCAGGACTAAGAAGTAATTATTTATTGACTAACAAAATAGCGACGACGAATATTAATATACTTGGCAATATACGAAATCTCAATGGATCTGTCCCAATCATCAGAGTAATTAGCTTCCCATCACTCCACATGGTATCACCTGTAGGTGTCAAACAACTTTCTACGTTACGTAAAATCTACCTACTGTCATCGTAATTGAACAAACTGTCATCGGAGCCAAAGTTTACGTTGAGATAGTTGTTGTACGAGGCGAGGGTGAGGTTAAATTGATGGTGAAACCTAACCCATAACAAGACGGTAATATAATGAAGTTTATTACCACAATAAGTTTACTAGCTAGGTCTTTGAACTGGTACATAATAAATTCAACATGATTTACATGATAAGTATTTGTTGGTAGCACCAGTGAACGATGGTAAATTGGTTCACGTTGTGATGGTGATTAGAAAGTATGAAGTGGATGAAAATTTGTCGCGTAGGCGAAACAATTAAGGCAACTGTGCAGGCGGACGGCGGATGGTCACATAACGGAAATTGATTGACCACACATATGGTATACAGAATCAAACTATATTAAATTGCCTCGGCACAGAAGTTAACTTCTTACCTTTGTAATACGAAGGTTCAAGCTTCAATTCTGAGGTCATGAGAAGTTGATTTTGGTAAGGCTTATTTGAACAAGTATGTCTAGCTTATATAGATGCCCACTGCTGGACATAGGCCTTCCCCCGATTCCGAGGAGAATGATGGATGTGGTCTCCGGCTGTCGTGTCAGTATATTCGCAGGTGTTGGGGACTGCAGGATTTAGACCCCGGGACGGGCTATGCCAGCGTAGCGTTCGAGAGGCCGCTGTTATCCTGTGTCGTCTCCAAACGTCGAGGATGACCACCGGGAGGTGTTTTAGTGAGTAAAAATCTCCATATAACCTTGACTTTTCCCCAGAAGGTAAGGTATCTTTTCAAAGATTTGTCCCTAAAAAATAAAAAAGCCTTCCCCAATAGTGGGAGAATTTGCGCCGTCTCCAACCACGCTGGTCCAATGCAGTTTGGTATGGAACCAGAGTCTTGTTTGTTGATTATGTAGGTCCCGAAAGTTGTTGGAACCTCTTACACCCCAACGTTTCTTACGTATGAAGAAATATTAAAAGGTAACGAATACATTTCTAAACAAATATTCGTGTTGCCAGACACACTGCATACCTCTGTTACATCAAAATGCTGCTGCTGTCAATGTTGCCAGATAAATGTAACGTGGAAGATGTGGCTTTAATGTGAGCATCTTAATTTATATACAAACAAACGATACATAGATTAAATCCGGAGTTAAGTGAAATAAGTTGCACCCCGCAGTACGTTTTTATCTAACCTACCCACGTTATAAGTTCATTCCGTTTAGTTCCATTATGTTAATTTAACTTAACCCAACCCATTAACTATATCCCGTACACAGTTAAGAAAAATAATAATAATTTATTCAGAGTTAACTGTTAGTTTATCTTTATTGGGTTACTCTATTTCTTAATTTCAGTGCTAATCACGGAATTAGTATATAAATGCTTTCTGGGGATGAGGTAAGTTTTATAAGATGCTGTTACAACATAACTCGAACTTGGAGTGTTTTACTTAAATTAACTTTCAAATTGAAGTTTTTTTAATATTCTAATGCCTAATAAAAAGGTTCTCATCAATTAAGATCGTAGTAAGAGAACTTATGTCTGTCGAAATTTGTACGGTGTAGGAATGAATCAAAGGAAACTTTACTGATGGTAGGTCTCTGTTGCTGGAGACTGTCTAAGTAGCTTAACTGCCAAATAGTAATATGCAAATATTTCGTGTTCCAGTATGAAGGGTGTTGTATGCTAGTGAAATTACTGAGGTAACAAGACTTAAAGTCTCAAGGCGACAAGCGCAATGTGGTGCCGTGTATACCAATTATAACCTATATGGGTAAACATATCACTTACGATCAGGTTAATGCTGTTGTATATGTACTAAGAGTGGAATATTTGTAGAATAATTATAATCTATGTATGTCGATGGATGGTAGAATAAATGCGGTGGGATCCGAACCCACGACTTTGAAGAGACTGGTGCCTCAAACTAGTCCACTGTCCCACCGCTGCCACCATATAATAAAACGATTCGGTCGATTATTTCTTCCTCCATCCATCGCCATATAGATTATAATTATTCTATAGATATTTTTTTACCTTGGTACCGGTTAATGCTTGACTATGATCCCACCTGGTGTTAAGTGAAGATGTGGTCGATAATGGTAAAGCGCATTAACCTAGCAAATGCCTATTCACTCTTTTTTTGAAGATGAAATGTCAGATATTCCACCCTTAGTACATATACAACAAATGCCTTGCTCAACTCATCGCTTAGTGGAATTAATAAGATGGATTATAATTATATAAGAATACTTGACTTTGAATTACAAAATTACAAAGGAAAGGTTAATGGGACAACCTCGCAGCAAGTAAAACCTTGCAGGAAGTAAACGAATGTCTGCTATACTTGGTGAAGTTACTGATTTACTGTTTAAGTGACATGTGATAAGTTACACGTTTCTTGGAAACGTTTACATTATTTATTGATTACCATTACAGGATCTAATAATGTAGGATTTTTTATTTTTAATCTACGAGCCGATGAGCAAGGCGTTCACCTGATTGTAAGTGATACGCTCGCTCAGAACAACGTGCTGCTTAAGATGGTATAGCACCACATTGCAATCATCGCTTTGAGACGTAAGGTGTTAAATCTCGTTACATCAATAGTTTCACTACTTGACAACACCCTTCAAACTGCAACACAGATTTTTACTATTAAAATGTAGTAAAAGAATGTAGGATAAAAAACTGCAGAATGGATGAAGAGAAATTAGAGAAATGGAAAAGAGAGAAAGGGAAAAAAAGAGCATAAATTAATAAAAGAAAACAAAGATCCTTACCCAAAACACGAAGGAGAAAGTATATAAAAAAGAAAATAATAAAAAGGTTTACTACTGTTTCTTGGCTGCAATAGGAGCTGCGGTGGTATCTACCTAGACTAGTCATCCCCAAAGTGGGCGATAACGCCCCCTAGGGGCGCTTGAAACCTAGATGGGTCATTAAGTGGCCCAGAAAAAATGGGAGGCGTCGATGTGGGTTATGGACGCGATGTATAATTTGTTATTTCATTTACTTTGTACAGTATTTTAAATTTCTCCAAAACATCATCAACAAACTTATTAAATATCATCAAATTCATCCATCTCATTAGATTAGTATAAAAACGAAAACATATTACATATTTATATTGTTTCTTTTAATTTGATTAAAATATATAGCATTTATATCATAAAGTTGGAATTTATTTGCTCTGCACTGGTTAAAAAATTCTAGTTTAGAATGTAAGTGTAAACATCAGAACCGATTAATATAACTGCATTAATTAAAGTAATGAAATTGTGGTTTTTAAGTTTTAGGGGTGTATAAATAATATTCTGAAAAATAATTGATTTCCAAAAGGGGCGGTAAAGGAAATAAGTTTGATAATCACTGCTTTAAAGAGACACTATGAAGTAGGTAGTCGGATACTAAATCAAAGGCTAAAACTTGTGACCCTGGAATCGAAATAGGAATCTCTATTTTACTAGACAGAGCTATAGAAGTAAATAGAAGTTATACTTTTGCGTTTACGGAACCCATTCAATTGAACAGTAAAATTACTCATGAAGGTTAGGTAGATTTGCTGCCATTCGCTACAATTGCAACAGGGGAGTTGGCTTATTACCGTAATCCTCACTCATTTTTAAGTGACGTCTTCTGGATATCAGGGTTTAGAGGAAATTTTGATAAAACGCTTCCGATTGGCGTCTTGGGTTGTTCATGCACCAATTGAATTTTATAGGGGGGTTTAGGTCCTTTCCTAAAAAGTGTTAGGGGTGTATAAAAAATGAGAAGTATAAAACTTCTTCTATATAAGACCTTACTAAGGCCAATACTGACAAACGGTTCGGAGTGCTGGATTTTAAAGAAGAAAGACGAGAATTCTTTGTTAGTGTTCGAGCGAAAGATACTGAGGCGC
>DWLS01007877.1:0-10353 GCA_018246255.1 Pachliopta kotzebuea | reverse complement strand
GTGCTATTTAAATATTTTTTTTAATAAATATGTATATAAATAAATATATGTATACAGAACCCTCAAATGAGCTTAGCTTGATACATACTTGACAATTATTTATTTCCTCACTTGTAGGTCAGAAAGGTTAATGCATACTAATTTAATAGGTTTAAAAATCGTGAACTGGTTATACTCATAGTATATATTTGTCGGGGACCGTCTATCTAGGTGGTACGTAGCTTCTATCCCTTCAGTAGTTTGTAAAACTTTTTCTGTAACGCTGTAGGTAGTGAAATTATTATAGTAATGACAACATATTTGACAATGCGACGAGCATAATTGGAGCTAAATATGTATTGGGTTTTTAAACGTAGAAACAGAACTTTAATTTTAGGTCTCCTAGATATATTTATCATTTCACAAAATACATCTTGTATGTTCTCGCTGCGATAAATCACACATAATAATATTTGTGCGGAATTATTTTCAAAGAAAAAATTTACAATTAACAAGAGGTCAAATGCCGGTCGACCGTGATATTTAGCAGATACTAACTCTATCGTTTGATTTCATAAATATTCAATAATTAACACGAGTTCAATATTACTAAATAATCATGTTAATAAAGATTTAGACATAAATTTGAATAACACGGAAACTGAATATTTTACATTATAATGTATCCGGATGTTCTTTGAAATTTAATTTCTTTAGCAATATTTTAGCTGTATAACAACAGCTTTAGCTTCAATGAGGAACATCCGGTAACTTTGGTAATAAAGCATACAAAAATATTTCAACAATACAACATTATTTTGAAGAGCTTTGTTAGATGTGTTTAAAAAACAAGATTATTTATGTTATCCCTTTAACTGGCCCGGGCGTATATATATTATGCCTTTCCAAAGTACGATCCTTTGCATTACGTTGCTATATAGAAAACTGCTCCCACGGCCTTGGAATACTATAAAATAACCTTGACAATGTTGTAAAAGGGTTTTCTTAGAAGAAGGATAAGGTATTGGTAAAGGGGATGTTTCTGAAACGTTTTTCGTTACTTTAAATCTCTGTTTTTTTATTTTTTTCTGTAAAAAGGTTTTTGCAAAACACATCTCTTTCTACCTCCAATACACCATTTTAACTACGCACGCCTAAATGAATGAAACGGTGAACTGGAAAAAAGCATCTCGTAAGTCTTCCTCGGCAGGTAAAGGGTTGAGTAACCTTTGAATAAGTTCTTACCAAATATTTGAGCAGTTAAGGATAAAATTTTCTTATACTACTACAATAATACTACAAAAATTACAAGTTCAATAGCTTCATCGTCTTTCAATTTGTAAAACGGTTTTTAGTTTTCGCTAGAAAAAATTAACATAGAATTACAGTTAGAAAACAGACTTAAAGTACAACCGGTAAAAATTATAATTAATCTGTTTATGGCACAATAAAATATTTCTTATCAGTATAGATAAATAAAATGTAATGGAAATATGAAACACGATATTTGAAGAGAAAATCCTGACAACACCATTATCAATAAATAAAAAGAGGGTAGGCGGTTGCGTGGGATTTGTTTTATACAAAGCTTTATGGTGTTAACCAACTGATAAGATAATACCGATCGATATCGTTATAACGCTTGAAATAGCTTCATGACCTCAGTATATGGTCAACATCTTCCTCACCATATAATAAAGCAAAACAGATACGTTTAAAAATGTAAATTTCAAAATTTTTATACAGCATGGAAACGTCTGCTTATTTTTTTCTTTTCAATGTTATTAAATTAAATCATCTTTATAAAATATAAAGGCGAACTCATATTATATTTATAATTTAAATTCATTTATATTGTCGTTCTAACTCTTGATTCTCTTTATAATTTCATATCAGCATCATTATTTTATCCTGTTGTCGTCCAATGTCCGTGTGTCGTCCAATGAAAATAAGCCTAAATTACAGTCCCTTTTCGTCTTCTAGATAATTTTCGACAATTTTAAATCTAAATCTATATTGCTTTTTATATTGGTTATAGTTATTATGAATATACACAAAAATAATAATTGCCAAGACATTAATCAGTCGTTAATTTCCGTCACGCAACCATTTTACTTTAACCGGCTTACGTTAAAAATACTTTGTAATGTTGACTAACTACATTTTACGTGTTTAATTTTAATCAGTAAGGAAAATTGTTTCTAAATAGTAAAGTGCAATATTTTTCATTACACATATTTAAAGGTTAAATTTCATTAAGAGGATTAAGTAGGTAAGTTAATTGGATTTTACGTAATTCATTCCTTTTGCTAACTGCGCAATACCGATAAAAGCGTAAAAGAATATTTTTATTTCTAGCAAAACTTTTTTGTGGAGAAAATATTGTTTGCAAAAAACATTAAACAAAATAATTATTATGGATACAAGTGGACTTTAACGGCATGATAACTTTTTTCATATTCAAATAAGATATTGTTTACTTACTATCAGCTGCAATAAATAGGAATCCAATCACTAATAACACGTAGCAAAGCTTCATCATTTTGCCGCGTAGAAAACAAACTGTATATATTTTAATAATCAACTGGCAACGATATAATTACGTATCAGCCGACGTGAGTTTTCGCGCTATAATGTTATGGCGGCCTGGCTTCCACAGCTTATATATTACGCGATACATTTCCAACAAAGGGTTATTCTAAAATAAAATGTCTTTACCTTTTTTATAAAATTGATTTAAATTATGTTTTTATTTGAAGACAAAAATTTCATTATTTTTTCAATGATTATACCATGTATTGTTAAGAACTATTTAAAATGTTTTTAATTTTATTTGTGTTGTTGGCAACTGTGTTCCCTGGGCTCATAGCTCTGAATAAAGAAAAATGTACATAAATAATTTCTCAATAAGTAGAGGAGGAAGATGATAGAGAATAGAAAAGGAAAGGTGTAAAGAGGTCAAAATACTTAAGTCTTAAAAATTTTTGAATTTTTAAAATCTGTCTTCTGAAAATATCCACAAATTATATATTTTAAGTCGGAGCATAATTAGGAACAAAAATTTAATTGAATTTCTTGAAGCATGCAGTGTTAGCTATTGGGTGTATTTAAATAGTTTAGTCGTAATTTCATGCTAAATGCTCGTTATAAAATTCACTCATTTAATATATATAATAAATATTTGTAATATATATATAAACCTTAAAATAAATTTGTATAGTTATTCAGAATACAACATCAATATATAATCATAATTACAATCTCTAGTATGATATTTATTTATGTTTATGTGTCACAGATTATAGAATAATTTAAGCATAATTAAGAGAAATTGTCAACTGAAACAGGTCTCGGCCAGAAATTTATCTTTTAGTTAATCATTTTATTCTTTCCCACTTATACCACTTTTTTTAGTACGTGTGCATAATTAAAACGATGTTTATGTAATTTTTTAACATATATTATACTCTGTATTTGTTTATATTTATAAGCTACCCTAAAAACCTGAGTTGCTATCCTGGGATTGTTTCCTCTTTAATCGTTTTCTACGACATATCGAAGGATGGGATATTTTGACCCCGCGAACATAGTTTTTTTTTTGGTATGTATAAATCTAAAATCATTTGAATATTCATTACGTTCGTGATAATTTACAGTTTTGTTTGAGTTAAAAAATTATGTAAGACGAACTAAAATAGTTTATTACAAATGGCTTTAGTCAATTATCGAATTTTATTAAATAAATTTTAATGAACCATGCGAAAAAATAGCTACGCATTTCATCAAGCAAATGAAATCGTTTGTCATTTATGCTTCAGAACGTGTTATGTGAGTGATATTAAAGACTATTTGGTAAGTACCTTAAAGAATATATTTTTTCTGTATTTAGAAAAAATCCTGCACGCGTTGCGAACTAGACATAACGTGGCGCTAGTGAGGATTTTAGAAAGTTACTGGGTAGCAGGAAAACAAAAAACTATTTTCGAGGCAGGAAAATTAAAACCCATGTTGAATTTAGGTAATAATATATTAATTGCAATATTGATGCTATAACAAGGTACTTTTCAAATTCTTTTGTTCATACTTCGTATTCGATGATATCATACACCGGTACATATTCATAGTACAAAGGTAGGTAACCGATTGCAGCTTCCTGTAATTTAGAAAATAATTATGATAGAGCTCTTGTTAAATTATAAGGCCATAAATGTTTATTTTAATGTGTTCAATACAGCAAAGTAACAAGGATAAATAATTTGTATGAATGAATAAAACAACCATTAATTAAGCGTTAAAATAACACCGATATATTGTAGTTTAATTGTTGTACTATTTGAAAGAATTTTTTTAATTTTTAAGTGACTGTAGATCATTGAAAAGTAAACTTAAGAGAATTTAATATTGGATAAAAAAATGTAGGTTTTATTATTTGTTAATAATATAGCAATCATCTTACCAAATTTTGGTTAATTAAATTTTCTTCAAATTCAATGTTCGCAATTTCAGATTCATTTTTAACACTCGTATCCTCCTAATAAAAAAGAAAAGTACTGTATGTAGTTGCTAATGCATGCAAGACTTTTCACTATCATTATTTAATACTGCTGCAAAACAGTACTTTGTTCCCGTTACTTTATACCAGTTAGAAACACTCTAAACAGTATTCTAACTTTACCACGACAGATGTAACATTTACTATTAGGTAAAAGTCCTGATAGCTTAGTCTCTTAGCAGAGCATAAAATATGCTTTATGAAAAATCTTCAACGAAAGTACTTTTTTTAAATACAAAATAGGAAATTTTTAAAAAAAATTGTTTACGAAGCACATGCTTTTTCGTCAGGCAAGTTTTTAAGCATACAAACTATTTATCATTTTCAGCATTGATTAAAACAAAACAGTTACAAAGGAAGTGAAAACGCTTACTCCGCACTCCGATTTAGGATTCCTGAAACAAAGTAATGACCATTATCTTTTAATGACAAATATATTATATATTTAATAAATAACGATATTGCCATGATTAATATTTTTTCTATGAACTTTGCGCTATTTATTAATAATATTAGTTTAAAATTATTCACAGAATTTATTTAACTGGAAATCGGGTAATAGTAAAAATACACTTACTCAGAATTGAATTTCTTTTCAGTTAGATCCTGAGTTTCATCACCGGCTGTAAAAAAAATCATATCACATTGTGATAATAAAGTACTTAAATAGATATTCCTTAAATGTAATTCAACCTACCAGCTAAATATAGGAAAAAGGCAATAGCAAAAATAAATGTGAAATACTTGAACATTTTTATATGTAATTTTGATGTACCAACAACTTTGACACTTGTTATTGCAGTGTGCATTTTGGGAATCTGTGCGTTATATTTATAATCCCATAAGACCTCGCCTTAATTGTCATATTTTACGTGCTTTACTTCAATAACAGTCTAGAAGAGTTGATGACAAGTTGTCAACCTTGACTATAAGGGTTCCGCAAACTTTTGTTAAAATTTGAAACGGAAAAAAAATGTTTTTATCTCAATCGAAAAATCATTGAAAGTTAATAATGATACATTTTGAGATCTTTTTTTTCATTTTCTATTATTTGTGTCTAATAGTTATATATATATTTAAATATATAATCATATTAGCTTAAAGTAACTTATTACATATAGACTTCTTATTTTATAAATAAATCACAGAACTATTTGCTATACAATTTGTAAAAAAACACTAACCCTGAGGAATAGTAAAATAAGAAATAAAGTTCTTTTTGCATATTAAATCTTTTGTTATAAATAAGTGCTATTTCCAATTTAGTTTGTTGACTATTTCAGTTTTAGATTTTTCTTAATTTGTTGAGAATTTTGGAAAGGTCGCCTAGGGAATATAAATATATCTAGAAGAGTTAATCCACTACTATAACTCATAGACAGTTTGTTGATTATTAAGCTTTTAAGTTAACCCGTTATAAATAATAAAATATTAAGGTTGAGTTAGAATACTTTGATAGCTATTAGGTATTTTTTTAAAGGGAGTACACATTTTCGAATGACCTCAACTTTATTTCTTTAAGATGTGACAAAATACAAACCTAACCCGAAGAATCGAACCTTTATCTGTCTGTAATATCAAAATTATTAAAGTTTCTTTGTTCCTATAAATTACAATAAAAAATAATATTATTGTATAGCGTCATTCAAGTCGTTAAAGTATATGGAGATAATTATAAAAGAATAATTGTTTATGTTTCTTGGAAGTTTCATTACCTATTCAGAAAGGAACTTGTCAAAATGTCCATTAAATAAAACAACAAGTGTATTTTTTTAACAAATTGCACTCATTTCGGGCAGAAATTTATCATTATCTGTATTGGTTCACTTAAACCGAAATAATTGTTTTGTAAGTGTAACGTATTTGCATGAACTCCGTTCTCATTGAAATTAAGGCGAACAATACCGAATGACATGTAAAGGCATAATACCAGTCGTGTGTTTTAAGAGAGAATGGAGGAGCATATAATACGACCTTGAATATTCAAGTATATTGATTGTAATATTCCCTAGCTATTTTTACATTACTTTTTTTCTTCAACGAAGCGACGTGGTAACAATGATGTTCATCTGATGGCAAATGCTGATTCGGCTTATATGGGTATGACGATAATAAGAATGTTTAAACACTGCCATAATGCGTTTTAATCCTTGAAAATTAATAAGCATACAATAATATCGTAAAAAGCTTTGCGTAGGTCGGCTGGCAGTATCTTGGAAGCTTAATACCGAAAAACAGGCAAAATAATCTAAACACCCGGACGAGTCGTACATAGTAATACCAAAATCTCATTACTACAATAATTGCAGATCGACAATAGCAAATACAAATAGCATCGCAGCTCCTGTTTCTACCGCCAACCACTAGTATGTGAACGTTACTGAGTTGTAGTTTAAAATGTATAAGTCAGTGAAAATACTAGAGTAACGTTATTTAATATCTTATGTTTCCATGTGAAACTTTATGCTATGTATATCTTCCTAACTGGCGCCACTTTATTATGGACGGTCCTATTACTTACCATTAGGTGAAGTTCCCGCTCGTCCCGTCGCCGTGTCGAACATAAAAAACATATAAGCGATTTTTAAATATCACCAGTGAACACCACAAAACTTAATTTTATAAAATACATAATAAACATTAAAATCGCATCAAATATCACTATATTTCACTATATGTCACTGAAATAATATCGCCGCGGACAGAACACCATTTGAGTCAGTTACAGTAATTAATTTCTTCGATCAGTAGTAGTTAATTAAGAAAAATTCCATGACTATCACAAACTAAAAATATTCCAATCACGTCAGACATTTAGGCAACCATTTCGTTTAATTCTGTTACAACTTTAATAACACCATAGTTTTACAAAACGATATGTTTTTACTACTCAATTTAACTGAACAAAGGGTTTTAAATATTAACAGTTTTGAAGGCAAATCGATGTAACACTCTTCTTTATTGTTAATGCTATAATTATTTAAGGAGAAATTTTAATGTTGTAAAGGTTTTGTGCTAATTACTTACGCTATTGCGTTTATTAAATATCAGTATAACAAAGCACAGCGCCTGCCAATATTAATATAGCAATAATGTTTAGATGTGAAAAATGAAATGTTATATTGATAGAACAATTTTTTATCCTCTTCATTATGTTAATTTCATATGTATATTTTAGTAAAACACAGCACTACTTGGAGACATTTGTTTTAAAGGCTTTTTTAAAAAATATGATATTAACAAACACGTCTAATGACAAAATGTTTAAATTTAAATACGTTGTAAGATATTTAATAGAAATGGAAAACATCTTACTGCAATTGTTTTCTTTGATAGTGTGGTTTATAACACTATTTATTTATACAGAGCAGTATTATCTCCTAGTGTAATTTATAACAGTAATATTTTAGGAAAAATAAATTCTGTATTAAAAATCAAAATAAAAATAAAAATCTATTAAAACGAAGCCCTAATGTAGATTTCGTGTAAAATTCGGGCATATGTTCTCTGCAATTTAATAGCAGATAAGGGTACAAGGGTTCATTAATTTTAACTTTAATGTATAAATTTTACTAATTATAAACAATATGAAGTATATTTATGACACACGATCATGACTAAAACTAACTTTTTTTCTCAAAAATTTTATTTTATTATTTGTAATATCTGTTTAAATTTTTTTCGCCACCAGGATGCAATTTCAGCATATTAATAATTATACAATTCTTCCAATTTTCAAGGAAATTATTATATGTACGGGGTACTAAGTATAAAATATTTTCAAATATTATGCATAGACAACTTCTTAAATAAAACAACTATTAAACTAAATCAACAATTTTATTTAAAGAAAGTAAATGCTAGAAACCGATAATGTTAATGCTTAATAATTATAAAAGCGATTTCAATTTAAAACATTAAAATACAGTAACAAAAAACAAATAACTACATAGCGAAGTACAGAATTATTAAGTGCTTAAAAGTACAAGGTTATATATTAAATAATTATATTTTAAATCATATTATTTTCTACTATAACAGCTTGTTCATCGACTTGTCCGTTATTGTTGATCAAAGTTTTAGAAGCGCCTGCGTAATTCTTTTTGCCGTTCACATTACTGGATACAGAGAAGCTCGATGATGAGGAATCGAAGAAATTTTGATATACAGGAGGCTCGACATTTTTAACATTATCATTGTTCAAAGATATAAGCTGAAATGGAAAACAAACGGGTTCAGATTTTTTTTTCAATGAAATATTTGAATATATAAACGATATTAGAAAAGTAAGTAAATAGTGGCTAATATGCAATATACGGAAAAGTCAAGATATCCGCCAGTTAAAATTTAAAACTATTAAAGTAACGATAAATAAGACTTTGTATTCATTTATCATCTCAAGCAATTAAGTAAAATAATCAATGATAAATAATATAATTTTAGATGAAATTCTATAAAGTTCTCATTAATATCATTACTTTTATTTGAACTCTAATAAAAATTTAATTATGATATAATACATAGAAATAAATTCGTCTCCATTTACCTCAATATGTGGAAAAAATAATCGTATCAGAGGCATTGTGTCCGGTACCTGTTAAAATATTTAAATAGCTTTGAGCTTTAATGACTTAAACCACAATAATCATAATTACAGAAAGCCTCTCTACGTACCTAATCGTCCTTTAAATACCAATAAAAAATATGCAGGTTAATGACAATATTTAAATTAACACATAATCTAAAATCTATTAAAATAAAGCTATTTAGGATTTAAATAAAATATATGTCTAGCGATTGAATTTACATCCTACAAACAAATAATGAAGACTTGTGTATTATCGCAAAGTGTTAGCTCATTTGCAATTCTCACAGAATTTTCGGTGAAGGAAATTATCGTGAGAAAAACGGCATATTCAATGAAAAAGGCTTTCGAGGATTTATGACATACACCAACACTTGGTCAACGAGATGGATAAATTGTGATACTCTCTTTTAAATTAAAGCCGTTTTGTAGGAATAAAAACTTTAAGATGCCTAATTGTTTAAATTCATCGTACTATACCTTAAGTTAAAATCAATATATAAATGTTTGTTTGGGGATTAGTCTTTTTATACTAAAATCTTGATTTTTTACTTTTCGTGAAGATTAACACATAACAATTTTGTAGATTATTATTTACAATACATCGTCATTATAGAAATAATAATTTTATACGTTGTCATACTAAAACCCAAACAGAGAGTTCGTCTCTTTCTTGTCCTAAATAAGATGAATTGTTTTATGGAGCGAATAGACAAAATGTTTAAATCTTTTCAGGTTATATTGCTTCTAGATCCTTGGTTTAAATATTGATAAATAGATAATCTATGAATAATTTTTTTTCATTATTTTTCTTATCGCTAATTTAAAATACCATTAAAGAAAAGTAATGCGTATTGTACATATACATATGTTCAATAATAAATAATTGATTAATTAGTACTAAGAAAAATCACAAATAATACCTCAGTGATTTTAATTGCAGTATACTGAAATAAATAAACATATTCCTTAATAAATAAATAGTTTTGGTTGCTTATTATTACTGTTTTGTGTTTCACTATTATTAAAATAAATATTTATTAACAGTTAATAGATTATTTTTAAAAAGTTTTAGGAGAGACTTTGCTTCCTTGTGTGTGTTCTACCGCCTCTATAACGGAATGTGTTCTGACGAACTGTTTGACATGATGCCCACGGCCACGTTTCATCATCGCACCGCTCGCCATCGGCAGGGAATTCATCCTCACACACTCGAACCGCAATGGTCACGCACGGT
>DWLS01007876.1:0-10354 GCA_018246255.1 Pachliopta kotzebuea | reverse complement strand
CACATGAACCAAGCGGAATCGTTCCATACAATTCCTGTGTAATTATTCAAAGACGGTTTAACTGGTAAATGAATTGGTTAAACCGATTCATTTGTTCATTATTGAGGTGATTGAACATAATATTGTTCTGTGCACTGAACAGTGAAAAAGACTATATCGTTAATTTAATTGTATTTTTTGATAAGGGACAATGTAGACTTTAATGGTAAACTCTAGAAAAAGCTTTTATATTTTTGTATGTATTTATTTATTAATATATACATACATGTGTACAGAAACAGGTAAATAACAGTCAAATTCAAAAGGTATATAAAAAAGGCGAGCTAAATCCTTGAAAGAGATTTCTTCTAGCATACTTAAATACAAAGGATTAACTTTTCCAATTATATTTATGTACCAGTAAGAATAACTTATAAAAAGGAAAGAGTATATGCATAAATCAATAAATATATAATAAATGTATGTATACACACAAGTAAATAAAATAAAATAAAATATGCGTCTAGAGACAAAGATAATAATTATTTACTCTCTTCTTATAAATAATAAAGGTAATAATCAGCCTATAGACGTCCATTGCTGGACATAAATCTCTCCCAATAATAGGGTCATTAGAGCCGTTTCAAACCCAATGAAGGTTGTTGGGGCTATCCTCCTTAATACAGACGCGAATATCATGAGGAAAAGCTTCACAGAGCTTCACTGCTTTTACAATTAAGGAACCATGGTTTGAAGAACCTAGAAGAAGTTGAGGAAGAAACATACGTCCTTCCTGATGGTAAGTAACCTATTGACATCTTTAATAACACAGGTATCAAAAAATTGTTTTCCATAGGAAAATATCATTACGAGAACCTCATTCTGTAGCTCTTTGGTAAAACCTTCACTTTTCTCTAAAAGTTTTCTACATCATACCTGGACATGAAAAGGCTGTTCCAATCCTTGCTGTTCACATTTTGTTGGTAAGTTATGTTGACAAAAAAAATCTGTGGCTTCATCAATTAATGTCAAGTAACAAAATGGTTTTGTTGGTTGTTTAATAATGAACCATCAACTTTTAAGTTACGGTTCAAGTTTGTTCGATCGCTCTTCAATTGTATAATCAGCTGTGTTGTCAACTGTACATGTTCGCATTGAACTTAGACATGTGAATGTGTTTGTGTGTATGTGTGGGACGATCACTTGTAAAGAAGTATTCATATAAGTATAATTTTTTTCTGAAACATGATTTTTTTTATTAAAAACTTTTGATTAGATAAATATAAAGAAGTAAACTGGAATTGCCTTTTTTTCCTTGTGGTTTTTGGGTTAGAGCCTAGTTCTTTCGCTGGTGGCTAGTTTAGTAATATCCTAATAACTTAACACAATGTGAAATTAAGTTTAAAAGTTTGTTGTTTCCAAAATTGGGAGCTCAAACTCAAAGAAAGGTTCTGTATTCTAGACGATTACTGAAGTAACGAGACTTTTAACCTTACGTGTCAATACGAGCGTAATGTGGCGCTGTGTATACCTCTTAACCAGAGTCATGTTATGGGCAAGTGTATCACTTACCATCAGATGGATATCCTGTTAGTCTCATCACCTAGTAAATTTTGACTAATCTTTATTAATTTCTATTAAGTGAGAATTTTCACACAAGTAGGAGCATCAGTATTCAATAGTCCTGTAGTCTTGGGCTATCAAGAATAAGACTAAGGTAAGCCCTGTCTGTCGTAGAAGGAGACTGAAAGCGGGCTTTGAGGGTGACTCTTACAGTCTATTGAGTCCAGGGCGGATGATATACATGAAGTGGTCTCGTATTTTGTCGCAGCACATTGTGGGTGCTGGTGAAAGCAATAGCTCTCCCTGGGATGTGCTCAGCAGCGGTGCAGGGAGACAGTGGTGAGTTCCGTAGGAGATTTCCGAACTAACAATGTATGTAATGAGGATGGCCATTGGGTGGGTTTTAATGGGTATAAATCAGAAACAATTTTTTTGTAATAAATAAATTAAAAAACAAATATAATTATAAATATATATAAATAAACCTCATATAACTATGACTTCCCCCAGAAGTAGGGTACCTCAGGTTACAAGTGGGACAAAAAAAATAGGTGGTATATAAACGAATTATTTCATTAGTTATTATTTATTTATTTATCTATACGTGTATAATAACAACAATTAAAGTTAGTAAATTATTAAAGAGTAGTCTTTATGGAGTAGCTGTGGGGACGGCCGGTACAGGTAAGCGAGTCAGTGAGCGAGAGGCTCTGTGCGCGTGCGCACGTCATTAAATTTACAATCGGAATTGAAAAAAATAATACAACAAAAACACGCGAGTGCATCCGTCTATTTTCAAACGATTACCCGTAACATACTATTCATAAAAGTGAGTCCCTGTGTGTTTACTATCAACCTTTATCACAATCCGCATTCATTGTCGCGCTGTTACCGCCGCTTGCGTAATGAGATTTTCGTAACTCTTATTTTTTCGGTAACAGCGTTCGTAGAACTGGTTTTTTTTTTTAACTATAATCGGGTCACTTGATGCCGTAGTTAATTCGTACAATCGAATGTAAACGTTTATTGTACGATTTGTAGTTGAATGTAAAACGTTTTTATTTTCAACACGCTAAAGGAGGTCGCGGCTTGAGGTAAGAGATTGTGTTTACATTGGATACGAAATGTAAGTATTATGCTTACTGTTAAATCGGGGACTTACATTTTGTAACTGTCGGTTAAGACGTAAAGACAGTTATTTTTTTAAAAAGGGTTACCTTTTGTAAAACATTCACACCTTAATGCATTCTTAAGGTTCATTCAACTGCACAATAACTCAGTCATCACGATACTTTAATATATTTAAATAATAAATAAAAGAAAATTTTTATTTAACGAAATTGATAACTTTCAGTTAAGTGCGAAGTTAATATTAAGTTTAAACATGTTTCTATAAAATGAAGAAGTAACTTTGTAATAAATTACATCGAATTGAGGATCATTAGTAACTAAAAACATCAAGAGTTATTGAAGTTTATCAGACAAAAAAGTTTTCTGATATTTTAAACTACATCTAAGAAAAACTTATCATGTTTAAGTAACTGCTCAATAAACCTCGAGTATCGACCATACGAGTATCGTTAACATGTTGCTCAAGTTACTTCAAGCCTTTGCATTGGTTTTCTCGTATTGCAACATGCGGTCATAGGTTTTAGAAAATAGGTTTCATATGATTCCTATCATATTTGCATGTATGACGCAAGGGTTTTTTTCAACCATTTTAAAAATAATTTATGTCCTTTACCTAGTCTAATAGGTTTTAACCTCAAGTAGGAAACCGTCTACCTTTACTCTTATTTCTAACTTAATATTTCCAATGCCTTTGGTCTGCAGGGTATGTAATTATATACCCTGCAGACTAAAGGCATTGCAAATATATGTAGTCTTAGGACATAGATACTAAAACTATAATAACCTTTACTTGTAGCAATAGGCGACTAAAAAAATCTATAAGTTTTTAGGTTTAGAATTTTTACAGCGGTACTAAAGGTTCCCTTAATTATAATAATTTACTGGTGGAAGGTCTCTGTTACTGGAGACTATCTAATTAGTACCACCTCATAGTATTGTGCAAATTTTGCTGTGTTCCGGTTTGTGCTATATGATAGTGAAATTACTGGGGTAACGAGACTTAACACCTCATCTCTGAAGATGAGGAGCGCAATGTGGTGCTGTATATATTATCTCAACCAGCGCCGCGTTGTAATTGGCGAGCGTATCACTTACTATCAGGTGAACGTCTTGTTCGTTCATCGCTTCGTCGAATAAAAAAAAGAATTTAAGAATAATGGTGTATTTTACTGGTGTATATAAATATTATTTAAAAAACCGAAAGTACGGAACTTATCAATGTGTTAAGTAAATTTATATAACAATCAAAACTTAAATTTGATTACTGAGATAACTTACTTAAAAAAAATTAAGTAAACTTAAACACAATGTTATCGAAAGAGCATATTTCTTCTCCGTATCTTATTTTCTTTTAATTTTAATAATATTTTCACTTTAACAAGTTATTTTTAATTTATAAACAAATATTAAATTCACTAACTTTAAACCAAATTTATTTGAACAGAACACTGGGGAAATATTCCATATTAAAACTTTTTCTATTTTCACATAAGAATTTTTAAAGAATTTCAGGAATAACTTATAAAAATATAAAAGCCTTGAGAACAATAAAAAGCTCTTCTTCTTGTCATTGGTTAATAAAATATAATTTAGAAAACCATAAATTTTACATTTTTTTATCTTTCCTGCGATATATTAATTCCAAATAAGTATAAATACGACTGTTAAAAGCAAACAGATGACGTTAAATATAATTAATTCATTCTATTATGAATATTTGGCTAGACTTATTTAAATATCGCAAACGTTACGGAAAGATTCTTGTATTTTATATATTAAATATTTATTTTGTAACGGAGGTTACATCCTGCATATTCGTATTGAGCAAATATTTAACATGTACGTGGAATAAAAATTTGAATATTAATTGATAAAAAAAGGCTAAGTCTCGTTACAACACGATTACTTATATATATATGTAATAATACATACATAAATATATATGTATAACGATGCATAATTAAACTATTCAAAATAATAGAGAGAATGAATAGTTGTTGGTTACGAACTTAAGACATATACTTTTGCAAATTGATCGGTACGCTTAGATAGACTCTTGTGTGGGCGACGACCAGTTGGTATATTAAATGGTCTATTATAGATCAGACGAAAGTAATGGCGTGGGGATTACAAAGACTTGAGATACTTAAGATATCATATCTCCCCAGTAATTTCACTAGCTACAACACATTTCAAACTGGAAAACTAATAATACTTTGCGATAGCCGTTCCACCACAATAGCTGTTTATCGATAATTCTGCCCGTTGCAAGTTTTATAGAGTAAAAGACATCAACGCGCACGAACAACTCTGTTATAGTTGATAATAACGGTTAAGTTAACTTTTCATAAAATACAAACCATTAAAAGGACAGTCAATAACAACTAGCACCGTTTGGTTAGTACTTTGTTTAATCAAAGAAACTTTTTTTATTTTAATTGATACTGCTTTTATGTGGTCACAATAAATATTGAGGGAGCGATTAAAGGAGAGAATTTTAATAATGATATTTGTGATTATTGTCTAATATATTATTTATTGAATCATAGCTTAATATTTTTCGTTACATATAAACCATTAAGATTGCTACATGTAAACTTAACTCCGAAATAAAACTGTGGCATCTGCCTGCCTTTTGCGGTATTTTCGCTCGTGACGCAATTCTTGCGATATCATATCGCTTGATAAACACGAGCGCCGTTGTATAGTTGTAAGTGCGCAGAGAAAGTAAATAGCTTTATGTGATTGTTCATTTGTGTGTGTGTGTTATACCCAGTGTAAATAGATCTGCTAATCCTATAGACGAAGTTAAATATAACAGCTCCAATAATTTCACCTTGTACTGTCCATTACAATCAGACCTTTTACTACGTAACTTCTGTTTGTATAACGGGGTCTTAGTTAATCGGTTGCAATGAATTACTAAATTGTCACCGCAACTTAAATTTTATGTTATTCACAGGAATACGTTGTAATGTAGTAAAGACTACAATAGATTAATGTAAGTAGAGTAATAGATTTTTTATATACATTTTAATAAAAAAAATCTGTTTATAGTAAACAATTAAAGTATTGAGAAAATATTATTTAGAGATATAATAGCGTAGATAAAAATAAACTATGTTTTTCTTTCTTTATTTATTACAATATTGAAAACTACGTTTAGTGTAGAAATACAATTATACTCTATATATATATTTTTTAGTATTTTTGTAGACGTTTTATATATTATGTTGCTACATATTACTGTCTGTATATATTTCATATATGACCTCTTTTGTTTTACTCAGTGAACACTTTTTATAGACATACATAGTAATAGTAAGTAGTAATATAGTATAACGTGGATATTCCCAGTGAATATAGTTTGCTACTTAATAAAAAAAAATTAGATAAAGTTCTAAAATATCTAGTGACTTTACTATGTATAAAAAATCAATTTAAAAAAAATGTGTATGTTTATATCTTAATCAGATAATTTATTAAGAATTATAAAAGTATTTGTATTAAGGGTAAGTTAAAAAAGTGGAACCTGGCATTTAAAGTCGGTTAAATTCGGATACCAATTTTATTCACCATCCCCGGGGCATATTTTGAATACATTTTAAATTAAAATTTTTATAAATATTATGTACTTATATGCAAATTAAATACGTAAATTTAATGAAATAAATTCTTGAACGTTTCCTGTTCACTACTTCCTTGTTTCCATATGCAATGGGTCAGTTTTTTTTTTAAATACCAGCGTCTAAATAATGCATGTTATGTTAATGGCATTAAGATAACTTAAATTTCCGATAAATTAATTGGTATTTCGCATTAGAGATATATCGTGATTTTCTATTTACAGATTCGAACCGGTGACCTTTTAGCAAATTTGTTAAATTAAAATTTATTAATGTAATGACTGCGATAGTTAATTTACTGGAGATACATGATTTTACTTGACAAAAATTTATTTATTCTCAGCTGGAAATTTTCCATTTGTCATATAACTTTTGAGCATATTTACTGGTGGTAGATACCACTGCTGCTCCTATTGCAGCCGGTAAACAGTACTGTGCTACCGTTACTGTGTTCCGATTTGAAAGGTGCTGTATACAAATCATATTACTGGAGTAACGAGACTTAACACCTTACGTCTGAAGCGACTAATATTATGTGGTGCTAAGTATACTATCTTAATCAGGGTACGTTGTCATGGAAAAGTGTATCACTTACCTTCACGTGAACGCCTTTTCGCGATATCGGATTGTCGAAAAAAAAATCTGCAGTAATAACCGTATTGGTGGTTTTTGGTTATCAACATACAAGATTCAAGTAAGTTGCACGCTTCATTATCTTGTAACTTAATGACAATTGAGAGTATTATTGATGGTTTTGTTTTTTTATTTAAAAATTTTGTTTGGCAACACCTAAAATTAGGGTCCAATAGACGGACTTAATTTTATTCTCTACTATATATACTCTCCTATATATATACCATTCTAATACTAAGCTTTGTCTACCAGTCAGCCTAGGATGTGGGAGATGTGGTAGGTGAAGTTTGAAAGTAATATTTAAACTTCAAAAAATAATACTTAGTAAGTAGGTTAACGATTGCTATTATACTTTCTTTTATTACTCGTGAGCAGTAATAGTCAATATCTAGCGTCTAGACCTTGAACGGAGCCCGGCCGCGCGACAGCAGACACTGGGTTACGTGCCGGTCATTTCGCCACAGGTTGCACAAGCCGCTTGCGAAGTATTACCACCTTACGTAAGCCCAGCTCGGCTCCCACCGCGCACCGATCACTCGTATCGGCAACTGGGGAAATGGCACAATCGGGGAACTGGTTACAGTATTACTACCACCAGCAGTTAAAGGAAACAATTCTGATGGAACTATTCTCTGAAGTTTACTAACGTATTTCACTCACCATATAACAGTATGAAGAACAACGACATCGTATTGGAAAGGACGACGTTCAGCAGTAGGCATGGTCACTGGTGGTAGGTCTCTGTTACTACAGACCGTTTAGGTACCACCGTAGCTCCTATTGCAGTCGACAAATAGTACTGTGTAAACATTACTGTGTTTTGAAAGGTGCGGTATGCTAGTGAAATGATTGGGGCAATGAGACTTAACATCGCTTCAAGGCTATAATGTATTACTGTGTATACTATTTTTATGGGTAAGTTGATCACTTACTATCGGGTGAACATTTTAGAGAACTCATAGCATTATAAAAAAAAGGTATTGAAATGATGATACCATAAATTGGAGTGTTATTCAATCGATGATCATATGGACGTCGTAGTTAATTTGACCGCTTCGTATTGTTTTATCAAATGACAGTTGTTTACGACTACTTTTAAAATGTAGTCATACTATAATATAGTTAGATAGTTAAATTTAATTGATACAGCAATGAGGGCACATTATTGAATAGATTCTAATGTAAAGGGGACGCTATTGAGCTAACATCCGGTTTCCGGCAAACGTGTTAAACGCAACATCCTTCGGTAGCTGATTAAATCCTATTGAGACATTTATTAGATAAATTTGACTTTAACTACTATACTATTAAACCTACAACTAGATTAATGGTATTATAAAAAAATTGTTTATATTGTTTGATTGTTAGTTAATTAAAATAGAAATCTCTCTTTTAATTGTTTATTTTTTTAATTTTTCTAGACGAGTCGACAGGTCGAGTAAAGCGTTAACTAGAAGGTAAACGATAAGTTTGTACATAACAACGTGGCGCTCGTTAAGATGGTATACACAGCACCACATTGCGCTAGTCGCCTTGAGACTTGGGGTCTTTAGTCTCGTCACTCCAGTAATTTTACTAGCATACAGCATCCTTCAAACCGGAACACAGTATTAATTGCACAGTACTATCAAATGGTATAAATAAGTACTCTGGCAACGGAGACCAATAATTATGTATGTATTCATAATATAATTTAATAACAAAAGAAAGTCAAATTATTGTTAACGTTAACTTTAATATCACACTTAACGTTCCCACTGTTGGGGTAAAGTCCTCATTTAACAAAGAGAGAGTAAAGTGAATTTTTATACTTTACTTATCAATTCTATTGTTTAAATGAAAACTTTTTATCTCGCGTCTTTTAATATGAAAGTATGACGTCACGGAAAAAAACTAATTTTGTGATTTCTTATAGCTCAATAATACCAGACAAGGACCACAGATAAAAGAATAATCAATATACTGAGCAATATATATTGTTCAAAGACCATTTGTAATTTTTATATAATTATTGCAGAATGTCGGTCCCGCGGTGAATTTTCATTGTAACAAATAGATTTTCATCTATTATTCGGCTGAGTCGCATTGGGCCAGTGTCGTGGGCGATGGCCCAAATTCTTCCCTTATTAAAGGAGGCTTATGTCCAGCAGCAGACGTCTATTGGCTGATGATGATTATACTACTGAGCTGCATCTATACGAGATGCATCAACGTTACTAAACATTCTGTAGCCGTTATAATTAGTACTGTAACATATGTAAGCTTTTAATTAAAATAATGTAACGATGGAACAAAAAAGGGTGTGTAAAGGGTCCCACACAACAAGCTAGTAAGCTAACCCCACGTGCTCATAATACACCATGTTAATTAACAATACAGGTTTTAACTTCCTACTAACTCGTATTAGACAAGCATGGTAACAGACCACCCAAAACTCTACCATTATTGGGAAAGGTCATGATAGTTGTTATGGCAATAGGCTTCTACTACCAGTCAAATCCGGTCATGAGGACCTATCAATTAGTAAAATGCAGGTATAACACCGAAAAAAAAACTTCGCTTCCGAATGCGACCCCGCGCTACAAAACTTTCTCCGGGTTACGCAAAACTATAGCGACAAGCGCGGGCGCCGCGCGCATTTTAACCAGTTGGTGTCGACGCGGAATTCGCCGTGACGTTCGCCATCAGGTTCGCGACACACCAGCCGGATCATTCGACAAATCAGCTCTACGTCATCCCCACTACAACATATTTGAACAGAGTGTGATATGAACAACTATTTTAATACTGGGAAGTCTTTTCTACAGACCGTCTAGATCATAAGTGGGGAACCTGCGGCCTCCGCGAGGCTCTCGGTCCTTTGCCGCCTAGTACAAAATGGTAGAGTTCTTTTCGAACAACTATTGTACATCAACGTCATGACAGTTGTGCGAAAAATCCCGCCAAAGACAGTGATATTGTAAAATGACGTCAGAATACTAGTCTGAAACGGAGTCTAACGCGCATGAGCGAGGCTCTGGCCCACAGACCATCCGTTTCAGATTTGTACACTCAATGTAAATTTTTAAACAGTTTTTAGCGCCTCCAAGTTGCATTAAGAATGAACTAAACGATAAAAAGCCGTCTTATGTGTCCAAAAAAGGTGTCTTTTTTATTTAGAAGGAATATTGGGAATTAAAAAATTGTAAAACTTTCAGGTAAGTGAAAAATTATTTATTTGGAGATTACAGAAATTCAGAAATCAATTATGCTTTTTTCAGAGTATTGCCGAGATGTTGGTTTTATATCCAAATAAATAATTTTTCTTAAATCTATAGAAAAACTATAATAATTTCACAAAAGTCACTTTCTTAGATCAATCAGCTTATGCGGCCTCTCTTATTGCTGCCTAATTTAAATGTGGCCTCTAATGGTAAAAAGGT
>DWLS01007875.1:0-10356 GCA_018246255.1 Pachliopta kotzebuea | reverse complement strand
CGGAGAGTTCCAAAGTTTTATGGATTGAGAAGTAAAAGAATTATAGAGGAAACCTGTATGACAGAGAGGAATATGAAATGAGAAGCTATCCGCGGAACGGAGACAACGCTCATGAGAGTCACCCTGGTACTGAAACTTTGTTTTCAAGTATTCGTATCACATGGAATAAAAAAAAATACAAAGAAATGAACGGTTTCGTGGCTGCACGGACTTCGCCCCCATTGATCCTTTCAAGCGGCTTACCATAACGCCTTCTTATTTTTGATGGTACCGCAATACCATCAACAGTCATATATCACTGTGGATGTAATAAAAAAATTAGTGTAACAAAACAACGCTGTTCTCGTATATACACAACACTAATGCGATTACTGTCGTTGATGATATATACTGTTTGTCGTCATATGCTGATTGGAGTAGGAAGCGAGCATCAGTAGCTGATCGACGCTCCACAGGCTCGGTCGAGTGATATACATAGTCATTGAAGATCATCAGAAAAATGAATTCCATAATAAAGGAAAGAGCCCTCAAAATCACCGAGGACGAGTTTAAGAAGAACTTGAGCGAATTGGAGAATGTCGAGACCCAAGAGGAGATGGAGAAGAAGCTGGACACTTTAATGAAAAGCGGATTCTTCATAACAAACTGGATGAAGAACTTATTCAACAAGAGCAGTAATGAGGAGTTCAAAGCTGTTTGGTTGACGGCAAGTATAAATAAAAAAATTAATCGTTTAGATAAATATGAAACTAAGTGTTTCTTAGCGCTATTACCACAGTAATAGTCACAGCCATAATGCGATTATTTTTAAGGCAGTGAGACACTAAATGACTTTATAATGATTATTTTATTTTTGACATTTTTATTTTAGGTAATCTATTAATTACTTGTAACAATAATATAAACATTTCATTTCACGAACGTACAAATTAAAAATTTTCGTACCCATGTATATAGTAATCTTGACAGTAAATTACGATTTCTGAGAAATTTATAGGAAAATATTCAAAAAATATTTTTTTTTAAATAATTTCAGATTTTAAATTCAATAATTTAGCTATATTTTTAAATATTACTTTTGTGTTACTGGTAACTGTAGAGTTAATACTATTTATTTAGCCAAACTGTTGTCTACTAACATTGCTGTGTTCTGGTTTAAATGTATATATGTAAATTACTGTGGTAACGGGACCTAAAATTTTGTCTTACACAGTATTATAGTGAATATAGTAAATGTACTAACTAGCATTATGCTTGGATAGGTTGGATAGATTTTATCATCAGGTGAACTTCCTGTTTCAAACATCGCTTAGTAGTGAAATATTGGTTTTCATAGGAAATTCAAAATCAAAATCTTTTATTATATAAAGCGACTAGAGTGAGACGTTCACTTGATGTTAAGTGATACGTTTGCCCATAACGAGGCGCGTTAGTATGATATCACAAATTTATATTTCTATATACACAAATTAATGTAGTAAGCCACGATGCGAGCACGATATTCACCTGATAATAAGTGTTTGTCCAGAAAAGACAGTGGTTACGATGGTATAGACGATATACAATGCGCTCGTCGCCTTAAGACGTAACGTGTTACGTCTCGTTACTCCAGTAATTTCACTAGAATACAGCACAGCACCCTTCAAACCGGAACACAGTACTATTTCTCGGCTGCGGAAGTATTTACTTAAACTGTGTCCGGCAACAGAGACCTAATACTAATAAGAATCTGGAATATTGTGTTAGGTTTCTAAGGACGTGTATAACTGACGCAGTGATAGTAAGTGTTTGGTCGTGTGAAGATATTTCATAAAGTCACGGGTTCAATCCCAACCGACGAAGTGCACAATGTACAAAGGATAAAAGAGTGAAAGAAAATACGATGCATGAAAGCGAGGTAGATAGTAGGAAAAGTTAAAAGAAAGTAAACAAAATAGCAGAAAATAAAAGAAACACCAAGGCTCTTACCCACATCACGAAAGGGAACAAAAATCTACCACGTGTTTCCAGTAATTTAAACCATCATCAGGAAACTGGTATACACCAAGAGCAACAAACTTTCATATACATGTGACATCCACCAAACTACACTTGGTTTGAGAGAAGGCTTCGAATCCCACTTGTGGGAACATTAATAAGTCTGATTTTTTTATTATAAAGTATATCTGTGATGAGAAAAAAACTGTCTATCTAGAATTTTGCTCTCTTTTCTATCTTGAATACTCCACCCTCTCCTTCTTATCTCAAAGATAAATTTAATAATCTCTGATCGTCCCATGTTAGATTCCTTCTGTCTTCTATTCGAAATAAGGTCTCTATTCCAAAATACGTCTGGGTTCTACGTGAACTCATTTACTATTCAGGCACTGCTCTGGAACTTACCTGAAGAGATCCGAAAAGTTTCAACAAAACATTTGTTTTAAAAGCTTGCCCAACATCATCTCAATCAGACATAACTAACGTTACTATGTTTGTTATGTACATATATGTTTACTTATCTATTATGAATGTATACATTATCTACGTAATTTTTAAGTATTTATATTATTTCATTGTTAGTTTAATTTATTTATATATATAATTTATTAAATAAATTATCAAAAGTCTTTCTACCTCAACATCTCACCTTCCCAAAGGTTGGCTGGTGGAGAATGCCTGCTGGCATTAAGCTCGCATTTTGTATACCTTAGTTAAAGGTTATATAATAAAGAATAAAAAAAATTGTGTTATGAAACAAAGGATCGATTAATTGACCACCGTAGTTAATACAAAGTTGACCACGCATTAAAGATGCGCTTGAGTCACCAACACTATCACGGAAACATTGAACCCTATTATTATAAACATTATGACCAACACAGCTGCGCATGCGCACAGTGCTATCATATCATTATTACAATACATTATGAAATTATTCTTTGTCTAGACACTAATGGGTAAATATGTATATTTTAATACAATGCCTACACTGACGGTCCCATCACAACATATATTTATATATATATGCGAACATTGTGTGAATATTACACCTCATTATAATATATCCTTTCTTCCACTCTAGGAGTCCATGTCAGCTGTTATTACTGTGTATGTATTTATTTTTAATATATGTAAATTTTATTTTCTTATTGACCTTTCTATCGTTTGTATGTACCAATTCATTACTTTTATGTCAGATAACATATTTATTTAGTATACCAAAATGTATTAATTATTATGTTAGTTTTCACCGCGCTATTGCACTCCTACTTAAGTTCTCTGCTCAATACTATGGTAGACTGGGAGAGAATGCCTTTTGGCATTAAGTCCCCATTTTTGTATACGAATGCATATAGTTTTTAAATATAATAAATATATTGTAATGTTCTGTATATTCATCAAGATATCAATATGTATACCAAACAGTTGCATACACAGTAGAATTACTTGAAGTAAAAGTAACCTAGCTGCGCCTTATTCTCGTCTCCAAAAACTTTATGGAATCTTCATGAGCTCAGTGCGCACCATCTATAATAAAATCCCGCAAACTGTGTCAGTGTTGCCAGTACACGAATTTAAAAATAAAATTAAATGTATTTAATTAGTAAATCTTATTATAGTATTGATGATTATTTGAATGATAATGATGTGTCGAAATAAAACGCACTGATTCTCGTGCAGCACGTAAATTTGCGTGTAAGACATAGGGTTATTGGAAATAAAAAATTGTGTACAGCCCGCTGAGTTCCTTGCACCTATTCTTCTGAGGTCCGAGGCCTCTCCTTTGTGAACGACTGGTTGATTTTTGTCGGTCAATTAGTGAACTATTGTTTATACATTGAATAAAAATGTTGACTTTGAATTTGATAGATATGTATATACCTATAGTAAATATCCCATACGCTGTCAGCCGAAACACAGCGATGGTAGTTAACCAAGATAAGTTCCAAACTGTACCACCATCCAAATTCTTTCAACGCTGAAACTTTGCCAAGTACCTTCTATTTCATCAGACAATCCTTCAGTCTCCTTCTACGACAGGCAGGGCTTACCTTGGTCCTATTCTTGATAGTTTTAGACTGTAAGGTTAGTAGTATATTTCATTTAACGCATAAACAAACGTATCACATGGAATAAAAAAAATACAAAGAAATGCGAACCGCTGCATTCGCTGCACGGACTTCGCCCCAGTGACCCTTTTAAGCGGCTTAACATAACGCCTCTTTCTTTATTTCTTTAACACAGTTAACATTATTCCAGTTAGAATTTAACCTAGTTCCCCACTTTATAAATCTTTCGGCATAGATTGAGTTTACACCACTTTTAACTGCCACCTGGGGTGTAAGAGGTTCCACGTAACAAATCACGAGACCCAAGCTAAATTCACCCGCTCGTTTAGCCTGCTAATCAACAAACGAGGCTCTGGCTCTCCAACCCACATTAAGCCAGCGTGATGGAAGACGGCCCAAATCCTCCTGCTCGCAGCACCTTTATTAAGATTGTGAAAGAGGTAGTTGAGAAGGTTATAAAAATGAACAAGACCATAAATGAATAGGAATAGAAATTAGAGACAGCAACATAAAACTAAAAAGGTGAAACAGGAAAAAGTGCAAATTTAAAAAAGGCTTAAATAAATAAATAAAAGATTGGAAAATGTAATAGCAGGAAAATTTGGAAGAATGTAACAAAGTAGAGACATGATATAAAAAATGTAATGTAAGCAATAGAACGTATATATGTATGTAGAGATAAGGAAAAATAATATGTTAAAGAGAAATGTAAAATAACATTAGATTAGAAAAGGCAAAATCATATGTAATGAAAAAATGAGGCGATGCCTGAGAGAGAAAAAGAAAGGAAAAATGTAGAGTGGAAGGAGAGTAGGGAAAGATAGAGAAAGAAAGAAAGAAGTATAAAAGAAAAACAACGCAAAAGCAAAACCCTTACCTTAAACACGAAGGGGAACGATGTAAAAAATATTCCTCCTGCTATTGAGGGAGGCCTATATCTAGCTGTGGATGTTTATCGGCTGATGAATTAAACCGTCACCTTCCTTACGAAAACACTATTTCCTCATTTTTACTGTCAAATATAACAGCTGGATTGTGTCTTGAAACACAAGATAATTAGCTGTTTCAGAGTTGAAAGAATTTAGATGGTGGTACAGTTTGGAATTTGTCTTGGTTAGCAACCATCGCTGTGTTTCGGTTGACAGCGTATGGGATATTTACTATAAATATAATACATATTTACTTGTGATAGATCTCTTTTCAAAAACCGGCTAAAGGTAGGTACCACCGCAGCTCCTATTCCTTCCGCCAAATAATAATATGCAAACATTACTGTCTTCTGGTTTGAAGGGTTCTGTATGCTGGTGAAATTACTGGAGTAACGAGATTCAACACTACGTCTCAAGGCAACGAGCGCAATGTGGTGCTGCGTATCTTACCATTACCACATTGTTATGGGCAAGCATATCACTCACCATCAGTTGAAGGTCTTGTTCGTTTCGTCGAATAAAAAAAATCGTCAGCCGTTAAACGCCCACTGTTGGGCATGGACCTCTCCCATATCTTCACCGATCGGTCCAACGCTGTAGATAACCAAAAGTTTCCAGCGACCTTCGTCAGTGCCTCAACCGCCTGATAGACATTATAATACCGATTCAAGGTTATAAACCGGAAATCATTAACATCATTAATTTTAAAAACCTTGATTTTTTTTTATCTTATTATTATTTCCTATTAACAGATAGACGAGTACAAGCAGCAAGCTGAGGATAGCCTGCAGAGCGCGTGGCGGATCCTCAACGTCTCCAACTGGAGACTGGAGAAGAGAGGTTCTCACCGCGGTGATATTGTCGAGTCCACCGACACGGAGCAGTTCGGCAAGGTGTACAAGTTTACAGTGAGTAATCACTTCATTAATTTCTGGATACTGGTGGTAGGTATTCGCTGCCAGAGACCGGTTGGGTAGGTACCATCGCAGTCCCCGAGATGTACTTAGCAGCAGTGTAGGAAAGCACCAGTGAGTTCTGTAGGAGATCCCGGGGACTTCCGCAATGCACTGAGAATGACCACCGTGAGGGTAAGTATAAATCCCCATAACCCTGACTTCCCTCCAGAAGCAGAGTATCTTGAAGATTTCCACCACGACAAAAAAGGTACCACCGCAGATCCTAGTGCAGCCGACAAACAGTACTATGCAGACTGTGTTCCCGTTTGAAGGGTGTAGCAAGTGAAATTACTGGAGTAACGAGACTTAACATCTAACTCTACGGTACGGTAACTGCTTACCATCAGGCAGTCCTTGTGTTATCTTAATGGTATAAAAAAAGATTCAACCTGACGAGCACAATTTGATGCTGTGTGTGTATACCATCTTATTCAGCTCCATGTTATTGGCAAGCGTATCACTTACCATCAGGTGAATGCCTCACTCATCGAATACTCCTCGCATCATGGAATAAAAAAATAGTAACAATACACATCTACTACAGAGAAGTAAATTAAACGTAGTAATAAATTTACTAAGGCCGCTTAGGCGCAGGCTTATCTAGTAATTAGTACATTTACATTAAATCAGATGTCTCTTTTTATCAATTAAAGCTTCTTACTGCAACACAGTATTTTTTATATGTTTACAACCACGTTATTTGGTACATGTCTTAAAGCACGTGATATTAGTTATTATACTAACTGCACATGAATTAAACAATTCATTGGTTGCAAGCCGGATTCGAACCCGGAACTTTCGGAGTGGGAGGCAAGCATTCAAACCATTAGGCTATTACAAATGTATAACTATAGCTTTTCTTTAAATTATATCAATATTAGTACTTTTCCGTTTCTCCTTATATAACCTTTGATACAGAGTATGTGAGTTCTTACTGGAACACAGTTAAATACACACGCGTCTGATGCAGATCTTCCGATTGGAAGAAGCTATCCTCTTATTAAAGTCAATCAATATTATTTTTTTCTACTTCCAGGGTGTGGTCGAGTGTCCAGCTAAGTTCCTGTACGAGGAGTTCAAGAACAACATGACCAGGTTACCAGAGTGGAATCCTACCATTTTGAAGACTGAATTTATCAAAGTAAGAAGTCTCTTAATTTTTTTTTAGTTTTGTAGTCATCATCTTCATCAGCCCGTAGATGCACTGATGAATGTAGGTCGATTGCGAATTAATCCGTCTAAATATGGATCTAGTTACCGCTGCCTTATTTCTACTGGTTAACAGTAATATGGAATAATATTACTGTATTCCGTGTTTTCTTCTACGAGGCGACGAAATGAGTAAGACGTTCACTTGATGGTAAATGATACGCTTGCCCACTACGTGGCGCTATTTAAGATGGTACACACAGCACCACATTGCGCTCATTGCCTTGTAACATAAGATTCGAATTCTCGTTACTCCAGTAATTTATTTAGCTTACAGTACAGTTAAAACTGTAAGACATTAAACTTTGCACATAACTATTTGGCAGTTGCAGTAGGTGCTGCGTTGGAACCTATTTAGACGGTCTCCGATGGAAACTTACCACCAGGAAATACGATTTATACAGTCCGGCGAAAAACGCAGTATGATGCTGTGTAAACATCCTTACTGTTGTTATATTATAGGCATTTATCACTTGGCAAGAATATATTACAAAAAGGTGTGAAGCAAGTTATCGATACACAGTATATATCTTTGTTTTAATTTGTTGTTTAAAAAGAATATGAATCTGCAGGAAATAGGTCCGGGTATCGACCTATCGTACCAGGTGACTGCGGGCGGCGGGCGTGGTATCATCGCGCCACGGGACTTCGTGATACTCAGGCGCACAGCACAAGTCACCCGCGAAGGCAGGGTCACCGACGGGGAGCCATACTGCTACGTCACTAGCGGGATCAGCGTACAGGTTCCGGGCTACCCGCCGCGGAAGGACATGGTCAGGTTAGAAAACACATATTATCCGCAACTCGAGAAAGGGAGTAGTTTTTTCTTTACAATAACCATCGAACGGATATTCACAGTTTAGGTTAATAGGCCATGGGCTCCGTGGTCCGCGTGCCTATCATCAGATGAGGTGTATACCTCGCAAAAGATGGATCAGCGCGATCATCATCACAGAATATTGTATATTCACCATTAGCTGATGGTTAAGTCCTTAAGTCTCATGCTGAGAATAGGACTATGGTAACACCAACTCATTCTAAAAGATAACTAACACTAGATTTACCAGCTGTTTAACTATACCTATTTCAACTAAAACCTAATATATTTGAAATGAATAAAGAAAATATTTCATGTAAAAATATTTTTAAATTGAATTTGAAGGACTAGTCAATTTGACTGGTCTGGTAAATCTAGCGCTAAAAGAGTCTAGGTACACAACCTTTAAGCAAGGAACTGGAGATCTAATCGCCTATTAAACGAACCACAAAAGAATAACGACTATGAGCTGATCTCCTGTTCTTCCACATACTCCAGATTTTTCACCAGAAGCAGGGTATTTCTCGAAATGTATTCCCAATACATATAAAAGGTTTGTAATGATATCTTAATTGGTATAACTCTTGTCAAAGTATTCGCGGTCATCAGTGATTTCGATGATAGTGACAAACTTCAATAAAAGTTTCAAACGTAATCTTATATCATTAGTGATCAACAGGACTAATGATAGTTTTTTGTGATAGGTTTCTTTTGTCCCCGCCGAGTTACTGGTACTGAAGGACTCAAATCAAACACAGTCTTACAGAAAAGCGTACCTTCTCTGGATGAATCCAAAAGAGGACCTTTCCCGGATGAGTTCAAAAGTGGACCTTTTTCTGGATAAGTCCAAAAGTGTACCTTTTCTGGATGAGTCCAAAGGTAGACTTTTCCATCACTTATCATTTGTACTACTCTACAATTTTACAAGGCCATGAAACACGTTATATTAGGATCACGTTTCCTTTTATCAGTAATCCAGTCGTGTTATCACGGAAATCATTAAATTTGTGATATACTATCATGGTCATGTGTTACGATATATCTATATCAGTTTGCTGCCGAATGTACTGATTTCTTTGTGATATATCACTAGGTTTTAATGATGATAATCATCTGAGCTTAAGACATTGGATTAATGAATATAGTATCGAATTAGATAAAAAATAAAAGTCCCAGGTTCTGGCCTACAGGATGTTGTGGTTATGCAAACATTACTGTGTTCCGGTTTGAAGGGTGCTGTACACTAGTGAAATTACTGTAGTAACGATACTTAATATTATGTCTTAAGGCGACGATTGCAATGTGGTTCTGTGTGTACCGTTTTAACCAGTTGCACGTTGTTATGGGAAGGGTATCACTCAAAATCAGGTGAACACCTTTCTCGTCTTGTCACCTTATCTAATATAAAAAGTTTGGTTGGAGAACCTGACTAGCTTTCTCTCTTATATTATAAATCCGCTATAACAGTGTTGCTGTATATATATTCTGAGTGACCATCCTTCTCTATCCATAACCTCATTGTCACTTAATATCACGTGAATGAATTTGAAAATAAATGATAGTAGACAAAAAAATATATGATATCCCAAACCTTACCATGCATCTTACCATGGGTTTATTAAGTATCATTATCAGATAGATGCCTGTACTGGACAAGGGTCTTCCCTAAAGATCTCCTCTCGATCTGATTATAACAAAAATTTATCTATACACATGTTATATTAATTTTTGTATAACTTCAGGGGTCACAATAAAGTTGGCTGTTGGGTGATGAAGCCCAAAACAACACAGACTGCAGGCGGCCAGATCGAGGAGTGCACCGTCTTCCATTGGCTGATGTGCTGCGACCTGAAGGGTGAGGGTTATTTAATACTTTTATAACGATAGTCTGAAACTCTTAAATGTCATCATCATTAACAGATATATATATAAACAGATTTAGATATAATATATAGACAAATTTAAATATAATCCATACATACCGTGATGGAATTAAATTTAAAAATAACAAGTGGTCCATACAAAATTGTGAAAGTTTGTACACTCACAACTCGACAACCCGACCACATACCAACAAAATTCCAATGGCTCTGATCTTATCTAAGCGAGATCTGTCAGCACCAGCTCCTACACCTTGTAGTTCATGAGATAAAAAAATTATTGACGGACGGGACATTGTCGTTTAAATAAGAATAATATCTTTAGACACTAGTTATGTTGTCATAAGAGAAAGACTGACAATAAACAAAGGAATCAATTACTGATAAAGTGAAATAGGAATCTGTTATACTCAGATAACAGATCCATTAATCACATATAGTTTATAAACTAGCCATAAGGACCCATTGGACCCACCTTAGTATATAAGAAGCTTGTATTACCAAATAAAATCAGTT
>DWLS01007874.1:0-10356 GCA_018246255.1 Pachliopta kotzebuea | reverse complement strand
ATTTGTCTAATATGTCTTTTATTTGTGAAGACCTTTTATTGGCTATTTTTATTGTTTAATATTATACGTACTTTGTGCAAACGGCTGTTGGTCTTCCGAATAATAAATAAATATAGAGCGACGCTTTTGAAACTTTTCATGTATTGAAAAATCCGCTAATGTAATATTCAGGTGGTGGGGATGGTCGTGTGCCAGCCAAACGAAGTTATGACGTCAAAGGGACAGTAATGAGACAGGGCCCGCTGGCGGCGGCGGCTGGCCCCGGGCGCGGATATTGCGCCGCGCTCGCTGGGAACAATCCCGAAGCGGACCCCCACAAGCCCCAGGGCACCACTCCCAGCCCCAGCCAGCGCCAGCTCCGCCCGCGACGCCTCCGGCAAGAATAAATAATTTCGTCTCGAAACTGTTTATGAATTGCGAAATTGATGTTTGCCGGTTCGCTGTTTACTGTGATTAGGTTTGAAGCCGTCGGCGCGAGGCAAAATGTGGTAAGACGCGACTTAGTCATTTCTATTTATAATATTACTGATAAAGCAATTAAAAAACCTAAAAAATAATCAATAATATAAGACATAATATAACTGTGGATGATAAATGACTAAAATGATGAGATCCATAGAGACAAGGTGAATTTTTACGAGATACAGAGTTGTCGGTTACTACAAGTTGTTACTAAATGATCAGCGAACAAATCCAATAAAGCGGAAAGCAATCCGGCTAGGCGACGACACGTCCTCCTCCTCCTCCTTCCCCCAGGTTCCTCCACCACGTCCCTCTTTGATTGCCCTCGTGTCCGGCTGCAATCGCACGGACGAGTTTCATCGCCTCTTCAATGGGAACTTTTAATTTTATTGTCAGCGGAAGTCGTTCTTATTACAGCCATCATTTCTTTACTGCGCCCGCAGATATATTTAGAATAGAACTGATTATCGAGAAAGTAAAAATCAATGAAGAAGTAGAAGTGTATTAGAGGGGATACCAAGTTTGGGCAAATGTAGAATGGGACGATCTGCGCAAGGCGGCTGAAAGAAACTGAATGTGTATAGCTGAAGCCTGAGTTAAGTAACGTTCCTTGGGTGAAGATTATGTCCAGCAGTGGACTGCTGTAGGCTGTTGATTGATTGAATATCAGTCAAATTAATACCAATTTTTATTACTGTTGTACATTGCATACTACGTACATTGCGTACAATACTCATAGGCTTACTCTTTTACTAAGGTTAGCTGGTACAAAACTCAATGAGTTAAGCTCGCCGGTACTATTTTATTTCCATATAATTATTATTTGCCTTTATGTTACATTAATGTACAAATTACTAAAATACAATAAAATTACATATTTAACGTCAAAAATCAACCAGCTCGCAAGGATAATGCCCGGGACCTAAGAGGAATAGGCGCAAGGAACTGAACGGGCTTGAAACGATTACTGCAGCTAAGCTTCTAAACAAATATCCTACTAATATATTTCCTTTATTGACGTGCGTCCGTGCAGAATGGCATGTTGCTATTACAACTTAATGGCTATCAAGTGTTTTATATGTATATATGTTTAAATATATATAGCTTCGGTAACAACGTTTTTTATATTATTTTTTTGTTGTGATTGCAACGAGCAACTACTAGTAATTAAATCAAAATGAATATAAAACCTTCAGATTTTTTACTAAACTGTCCAAAGTTAGTTTAAGTTTAAGCTAAAGCTACTTAATACCGAATAAGGAATATTTTGTGGAGTACAAACGTATCCAATGACAGAGGTGGGAGAGGAGGCGCAGCGGCGACGCGGCGTGAGCTTAAAGTTTATTTACGAAAAGAACCGCCAGCAAGTTCGTGAGGTGCAGCCGATCCCGAGGATTACCCTTATCGGAGTACATCCGAGGTGCTTCGGGAAGACGTGGAGCAAACAGGGGGATTTCACACGGCCAAACAAATCACTTAGGTTCGAGTTCAAAGTGAATTTTTCCAACGATCTCTGTTTACCGCGACAACGCTATTTATAAAATTTCAAATTTGTAATCTGTCTTCTCTATCGGTCTTAATCAGGATGTGATCTCACTTGTGGTAGATCTACTTTTTATTATAGCCACGCGATTTGACTTGTCTTGAAGTACATGATATTAGTTGGTGTTATACTAACTCTACGTAAACGGATTTATCAATTTATGTGCAGTTAATTTAACACCAACTAATATCTCGTGCTCTAACGGTGAAGGAGAACATCGTGAGGAAACCTACATATCTATGTAATGACCATTCATCGGACTGCTATGTGGAATAGAGAAAGTAATGCCAACACCACTACAACATAACTGGCAAAGAAGTTGTGTGGTGAACACATGATGATCACGACCCTCAGTCATGAGGGAATACAACTTAGAAGAAGAAGTGATATAATTACTGTGTATGGCATAAGGGCATACACACACAGCGTGACGGATTTAAAATACTTTCAATAAAAACGTACTCAACTAGAAATCTAATCAGTTCTGCGACAACGGATCGCTTAGAAATTTACCGGGGCCGTATTTACACGCATCCTTAACCGGATAACCGGGTACCCTAATGAATTATTTACGTTTTAAACCGGTTCACAAAGAGCGATCCGGTGATGCGAGAAATCATCACCCCGGTGATCAATCGACAAAGCTTAATCGTTTCGCGCATACATCAGCTATTCACAGTCAAATCGATGGAAACCTATCCGCGCGGGCTATTGCAGCCTTTATTCCTATTGGGACAGATTCCACGGTGTTTTGGTAATAGAATTACATTGTCACCGAGCTGATGAGCGTATGCGACGATACGTCACTGTCGAGGGTTAATGTAAGCGGATAGAAACATACCTGATGCCGACCCCTGTAAGCAGACGGTACGAACAACAGGTTCCGTATCTGTGGATAAAATTACTTCTTTATCATATAATCATATAGATATATGACGCATATAAGAGAAACCTTTCCCACAGATTCATAATTTGTATTTTGTAATTGGTTACGTAGCTTGAAGCGTGTATACAAATTTACAGCTGTGAAAAATCGTTTGATATTAGTCAGAAGATATGAACGCTGCAGTAAGATTTAAAACTTTATCTACGGGAGATAAACTCTTTATATCATATATTTATGTCGAAATTCTTTACCGTCGTCAGCTTAGTATAATTCTCCTTCACTTGGTTAGGTTCGTTAACATCATTTAATATATATTCCTAATTAAATTTCTCCTTCATTCTATCCTCTTTCTTCACTGACCCCCGTTCTTCTTACTTCCTTACTTAAAATTTGCCATTCAATTTCGTTCTCTCCTCTATCGCTCTTAATGAGAAGGACCAATTTTCTTATTCTGTTTACAATATTTCTTATTCTTATCTTATTACATTTTCTAGCTACATATACATATAAATAAAGTAACAGCCATTAAATTACCATCGCGCCTTCCATTTGCTAAAGGTCTGTCCTTCTTTTTCTTCCTCTTCTTCTTAGCTTAGCTTTCTTAGTTTTTTCCGTTTTTTGACGGGGTTTGCTTTACTACTTCGTTTGCTCCACTTAGCTCTCTCCCGGACGGCGTTAGCTTTGAGATCGCAGTTTTCGATGTCTCTAGCAATTACACTCAGCCAGCGCAACCTCAGTCTCCGTCTCTGCCTTTACCGGTTACGCTGAGGCTAAGCGTTTTATTGCCTATTTATTCAAGTGGTCTCCTCTTCACATAATCATACCACAGCAGCCGACTTTCTTATAGTTTGTCGGCAATATTGCGAACGCTACCGCGGACGTACTCGTTGCAGATCTTATCGAGCCTCGTAACTCCGCATATCTATCTCAATATTTTCACCTCGGCCGTGTGGATGAAATAATAATAAAATATAATAAATAAAAATCTTCAATATAGCGAAAATGTACTGCAAATTCAGGTAAGTAAACACATAGAACATAACCATACTTATACAGAAATTACTATCAAATTTCTACTTACCAACGTTCACTGGTCTTATGTTAATAATGTATAATAATAAATCACCCTCATTGCTTGCGACCCTCATAATTGCGTAATAGAAACGTGGGTACATCAATTGGGCTTCAACAAGGCGTGATAGTATTCGGAACTATTACAGTGGACCCTCATCCCCCCTCACCCCTTAAGCAAGACATTATTAATATAAGTATAGGGTGAGTAGTAAAATTATAGGTTTATACAAACAAATAACTGGTAGTAGGTCTTGCTGGAGACAGTCTAGGTAGGTACCACCGCAGCTCCTATTGCAACAGCCAAATAATGATTATGATTTATTTATATAAAATCACACAATTGCTTAACTTAAAGTATCAAGACATTTTAATATACGTAGACGTGATGGTAAATAACAAGTGGTAGGTCTCTATTGCAGCATACCGTCTAGGTAAGTAATACATTGCGGAAAGCCCAGGGACCTCCAATGGAATTTACAGGTGTCTTCCTGTACTGCTGCTGAGCACATCCTGTCCTAGACTATCATCATTATTACCAGCCCAGGGAACGCCAATTACTGGTGGTAGGTCTCTGTTGCTAGAGACCGTCCTGCTATTTATAGCTACCACCACAGCTCTTATTCCTACCGCTAAATACATTACTGTGTTATAGTTTGAAGGGTGCTGTATGCTAGTGAAATAACTGGGGTAACGAGACTTAACAACTCTCTCAAGACGACAGTAATATGGTGCTGGATACTTAACCAGCGATAGTTGTTTATGGGTAAACTTATCACTTACTATTAAGTGAAAGTCGTCGCGAAGTAGAATAAAAAATAGTAAAGGACTCCTTCGCTGTTATAGTAGTATACAAAATTAATATTATTACTAATCATAATTAGTAGCAGCAGCGATTCTGCGCTGTCTGTATCCAGCGGATTCTTATAACCTTCACCAGATCGTCGGTCCATCTATTGGGGGTTCTTTCATCACCTTTCCTTTTTGCTTGTCTCTAATTACCACGACGAGTACTGGAGTTACTAATAGTTTAACTGTACTAATTATCATCAGCTGATAAACGCCTGCAGCTGGACATAGATCTTCCCCAAACATTTCCACTCCGATCCTGCGCTGTCTATATCCAGTGAAAACTTGTAACCTTCACCAGATCGTTGGTCCATCTATTGACAGTTCTTTCACCATTTTTTTTTACCTGTCAAAGTACCATAACGTACATGAAAATGTTTGTATGTCTTATGAGTTTTATACAGTGTAGTGAGGAGTCGGGATCGGAGGGGTCAGGACAAAGGACGTTCGCATTTAATTTGACCGAGTCATATCTTCGCCGGCGGACATTCCGTCCACTTGCTGACATATACCGCCTTACTACATCTCATAGCGAATGATAAAAATGAGTCTAATCCTGGTTTTTCAATTGCCTTCTACGACAGCTAAGGTATATCATACTTTAGTCATATTCTTGATTGCTTAAGACTATAGTTCTAAAAAGGTATGTTACTTTCTTTACAAACTGAGCTTTTGCTACTTTAAGTGATATAGGAGTTTTGCAGCGATATCTTTAATGAAGCATTGTAATTTTTTTTTTCCTGTTGTATTGTTAGTACTATGAAAGTCTAGATAGTCTAGTTTATGAATTATAAACAAAATTTAATGTCTATGATAACACGTAATAAGTCCCCGCAATTCCACACACGCGCCGACAGAGATCCACAAACACCTCCCGCTCGTACTTTCATTAGAGTTGTACTCGCTATTGCCCGCTGTCGCCCGCCCTTTGTGAGCCACCTAATTGCTTATTAGATATGTAACGTTTAGGGTCTTTTATGTCGCCCACCAACTTAACCGGCGTGTAGTAAGAAATGACGAAAACAAAAATGAAAATCTAACAGATATATAGTAAAGATGCAAAGTTAATATGAAAGGCGATGAATAAAAACACAGAAAAGATATGTAGCAAGAGAACAAAACATAGAAAAATTAAAAAAAGGAATAAAACAAAATGGAAATAATAGATCTTTACCCAAAATATGAAAGGGAACTTACTACAAAACAAAAAAACTGCTTAACTGCTGGTTATATTTACACTGCGGCAAGTCGACGGAGGCGGTAAGTGATTTACTTCATGTTTGTTATACGTAGCTTACTTAAGTTCACTGTTAAATTACATCATTTACTGATGGTAGGTCTCTCTTGCAGGAGACCGTCTAGGTAGGTACCGCGTCAGCTATTTCTACCGCCAAACAGTAATGTGCAAAGAAACTGGCAAGATACCTACCACCAGTAAACTGAATAGACACTAAGGAAAGTTCAAGTTCATACTTTATTTATAATGCTTTATAAATTTAACATAACGAATATTACAATCGCTTTAATTTAAGTAAAATATACAGTACATAGTTTTAAATATCGTATCAATATAGACCACAACTAGTCAATAATTTTTTTTAAGTAGTTAAAGTTTAAACTGTATGTAGTAAAAAGTTGTCGGTGTATTACCAGTAAATAGTGGTGCCTATTGCTTATTAATGTAGTAGTCTCGCATTGATTTTTATAATACACAATTCTCGAGCAAGAACCTGTTGTTAAACAATAAAAAAAAAATCATTCAAAATCAACATTTTGATTAATCACTGACTATTCACGCGGTCAAAATAAGTTATTATTAATAGAGTAGAAAAGACTTGAACGCGCAACTGTCGCTCGATAAAACAAATGACGGGGGGAGGAAGTGACACGCGTTATTACGTGAATGTCGGCGATACGATATTAAAGTGGCAAATAAATCGCTTATCAACTGTGGTGCGGTAAACATTCGGACGGCGGCGAGGCTCCGACGGCGGTAATGCCCCGTGATTGATTATCTTTTCGACTAATGAGCTACGTGCCGGTCTTCGGCGATGTGGTACCAGTCACAGGTACACAGCGTGGAACATACTTATTTTTTCTACCTAAGTGTCACCCAGGCTTGCGACCCACTTGGTGTTTAGCGGTGACCGCAGCCTATGACTAGTAACACTAAAAATATATCACCACAATGTTACCGACGCAGTAGCACCTCTTCACGCTTTCACAACTCCATATTGTACTTATAGATTTCTTTCATCAATTTATCAATTTTTGATCAATGGTGTAATAAAAACTGACTGCCTGTTAGTAAGCAAAGAAACATATATCGCAGGAATACGCCTATCATTTGAAGGGTGTATAGGTAACACAAGGTAATTTACAAAGCGAAATAAAATAAAAAACCTTTAAATTCATTCACAATAGATGATTGCCGGATATGATTCATACACTACTTATATTCATAAGCTACATTACTTATAATTTGATAAGCTGATCATCATCAGTCGATAGACGTCCACTACTTGACATGGGCTTCATTAGTGGAGGTATTCAGGTCATCTTCCACTACACTGGTTCAATGCAAGTTGGTAAAGAACCAGAGCCTCGTTGTATAGCAGTTTGCATCACGAGCAGATTGGTTTGAATCCCGTGAGGTGTTGTATTAGATTGATTACACGACCTAATTGATATTTATACTATATAAATATTGTTATAAATAATACGTATGATGTCGTAATTTAACCCGCTTCAGCTTGTGCCACAGACCGGCGACATTATGAATTATGATCGCTTCACCCTCACAATAAGTGCATAAATAGGAGCCGGCTGATGGCTGGTATAAATCACACGAGGTCATCCATCATCCGCTGGAAGGCACCAGGAAATCTCCTGCCAATACACAGCGCCCGGGCTTCTATACTTAATTACATAATGTGTGTATGTTTGTACGTACGTACACCGAAACTGTATGGAACCACTTAAAATTTTCAAACGATGAGAGATCACTTTCTTCTAACTCGTATTCTCTCATGACTGAGTGTTGTCGTCATCATATCTTCACCACACGACGATTTCTTTGTCAGTTATAATGTAGTGGTGTTGGCATTGCCTTCTCCATTCCACATAGTAGTCCGATGAATGGCCATCACATAGATATGTAGGTTTCCTCATGTTCTCATTCACCGTCAGAGTACATGATTTCACTTGGTGTTATAATAACTGCACATGAATTCAACAATGCAGAAGGCTGGTGTCAAACCATTAGACTAACACGACTTTTAATAGCAATATTTGTAAACATAAAAATGATAGACATATATTAACATCTGATAGACGTACTTAGGCATAGACCTACTCTAAAACTGAGCGGCTTTGGGGCTCCTCTCAACACTGTTCCAATTCGAATTGGTTGGAGCCAGAGCCTCGTTTATTGATTAGCAGGCTGCACCAGCAAGTGAAGTTGGTTTGGATCCCATGAGCTATTGTATGGGAACCCCATACAAGATTGATACTGATGAAGAATCTTTGTATGTAGTAGAACCATCTAATAAAAAACTTGATAATGAAGAACTATTTCCCTTATGATGATCTATATGATCTATAGCGGAAGTGTCCAAGTCAATGTTAATCAAGGCATTAACAACTTAATATAATCTTTATACTACTGATCATCTTTTCAACCAAAGGTAGAACGTCAACTTCCATAAAATATTACATGTACGATATTCAAAAGGATAGAACATAATCAGCGCTGAAACACAGTTCGGTTATAGCTCATTGAATATTCAAGGTCTAAAGAGCTAATCTATCAAAACTTGACGCTGCAGGGGCCATACAGCGTGAATTATTAACAGCTTCATAACACAAGGAAATCAGTATAATATTCACCTGATGGTTAAAGATGGTAGTGAAGATGGTATACACTGCATCATATTGCGCTTCTCGCAAAGACAACGCAAAGGCAAAATCTTTGTACACGAAATTGTCAGATATAAAGTCATTGGTCTTCCTTATTGAGAGTGACGAATGAGAGAATGAAATGGATTGGTATGGAGGAATGATGAATGAATGAGAGATTAGAAGATGTAACGAGCTTTGGTCCATACAGACCAAAGGAAGTAGGAATAAATTTAGTTTAAAAGGAAATGCCTCTCATTGGTCGCTTTAAACAGAATACAGTACAAAGTATACAAATGGTACACGACACCAAAGTGCTTTAATGCTGTTAATGCTGCTTTAATGCGTGCTGTTCAAGGAACACTCCTGGTGCGATAAGGATGCCGCTGGTGCTGCTATTTGCATACGATTGCTTTAATTAGCACCAAGCTTGGCGAGCTGTTCCGCAAGCAATAAACGTCGCCGTTACTGCAGCTGCAGTAATGCATGTCCTTACTGCAACAGACAACACTCGAACTTTACTTAATTTTCATCGAATCCATTTACTTAAATGTTAATTTCTTTTATTCGATGAAACGAGGAAGGCGATCACCTGATAGTAAATGACGCTGTTTAAGTATAAACAGCACTACTCGTCGATATAAGATGTTAGTTGTTAATTCTCAATACCCCAGTAATTTCACTATCATACATCACCCGTCTGTAAACACAGTAATATTTGCACATTACTATTAACCAGTAGAAATAGGAGCTGAGGTAGCAGCTACTTAGACGGTTTTTCGGCAAAAGAGATCTAACACCAACTGATGAAGTAGGAACATTATTAAAAGTTCATCAGTATTTTTTGAGATGCTAAATAATATCTGATAAACTTTTTACTGCTTTATTACTTAGCATAGCTCTTATTTTTACCGCCTAATAGTAATATACATACATTACTGTTTCAGTTTGAAGGTCGGTATACGAGTGTATTTACTAGGGTAACGAGACTTAACTTACGTCTCAAAGTGAATTCAATATGGTGCTTGTATACAATCTTAAACAGCGGTATGTTATAGGCAAGTATATAAGATAGATAAATAAGTTTATTAGTCCACGCAATACAATAACATTTATACAAACTGAACATTAAATTATAATGTAAATATAAGTAATATAAGTTTGCTGCTGCTGTGTACTGCAATGGTACAAAATGTCCGTAGCTCAGTATATATGTTGCCATATAGTGATAAACACGCTGATTTTCAGCTATCACCTAGTTTGGGAATGATTTCATTATCAAGGTGTTTGTGCGATATAAATTAAGAGGTAAAGAATATGAGGAAAAAGAGGATAGTCTCGAAGTTTATAGAGTTAGGTTTAAAGACGAGGGCATGTTGAAACTTTAAATAGGATCTAGGAAACTTCATAAAGGAATGATTAGGCTGGGAGATAAGTTTGTTTTTCTAAAAGGTGTGTTTTTAATTTAGTTTTAAAATAAACAGGAGTAAAGGAATTCCTTAAAGGAAGTATCACTTGCTATCAGGTAAATGTCTTGCTCATATCGTAAAGAATGTAGCCTTGTATACACGATGTGCCGAACAAGTACGGGTTCGGGAGCCCGCGGCACAAGGTTCACCGATATTACGTGTGCGTGCGTGTACTTACC
>DWLS01007873.1:0-10357 GCA_018246255.1 Pachliopta kotzebuea | reverse complement strand
GTGGACTGACTGGAGATTTGAGTGGAGACCTCGAATGTTAGTGAGGTCCACTTTTAGTGAGAGGAAGTGCATCCGCTAAAACTCGCATTGGCCCAGCGTGGTGTGAGATAGTCAAAATTAACCACGCTATTAAAGGACGCCTGTATCCAGCAGAGGACGTATATCAGGTGATGATAGAGATAATTTTATATGTACTGCAAGCGTAGGTTTAGACAGATAACGCTTTAGTGTATATTTCTGCTTGAAAACTGGTTTCAAATAATCACTCTTTAAAGATCTCCACTCCGATTGATTCTGTGCTGTCTGCATCCAGTGCTTTAAGCAATGTATTAAATTGTGTGGGCCATAAACATAGAAAAATATACTGATAGTGTCAAATAAATAGAAGAGAAGCTAACAACCAAAAGAGCTATTTCTAAGAACATTCGTGATTGTGAAACTGTTTAAATATAATACAGTGACAGCTTTAATTGTTAAGGAGAAGTAACGCGGGGAACTGTGGAAATGTTCTAAACAATCGAGCGCCTCTGAGAAAGAGCAGAGCCGGCAGTAAAAGTATATGTTTACAGCAAGGCCGCCGCCTACAGGCAGAGACGAGAGGAACACGAAAACAAAGCCAAGGGAATGAATTACAGCTTTATATATGTATTGCTCTGAAGACCAGTCAATAGCAGTATCAATATATAATAGACTTCCAAAGCACATTATAGATCTAACGGGGGAAAAAGTTCAAAAAAGTATTCTAATGTAAATGATTACGTATATGAAAAATTAAAATAGTGTCTGATAAATATGAAATTTTGGCAAATTAATAGTATGTCTAAAACGAGCTTATAAAATCAATCTAACTATTACAATTGAATAGACTAGTAATAGTTAATTGTAACATTAGATACTAGTTATAAGATTTGCACGTTTTTTATCAGAATATGTGAAACTTTAATCATATGAACATCTTATTTTAAACCATATCCTTACAAATAAAAATTTTATTTATTAATTTGCTAGATATAAGACTAACCTGATGCTGGTCACGTTGACCATGGGATTAGCGACCTATTAACTTAAACCTAACCTAATGTTGCTACTGTTGAGAGTGTAGCTATCCGGCAGCGGATTTACATTTAACGTGTTAGTTATCTATTTGTTTAACCTGTTGAGTTAATCGTTACAGGTGCCGCCGGGTTTGAGTTCGGATTGCACTAATTAATTATTCAATTTACATGTCAGTTAGTATAACATCTAATACGTGCTTTAAAAGATATATCAAATCGCGAGAATACAAACCTAAGAAAAACCTGCTGGGTTTACTCAGTTAAGCTCTGGGTGATGAGAAACGCCCCAGATGTGTTATTCTTGTGCAATTTTGAGATTTGTTTTTAATCTGTCACTTCAAATAATGTAACATGTACAAGAAGATAAGTAAAGAAAATCTAAGCGAAATAATAATGTCGCATAATAGAGAAGTACTTTTAAAATTTATGGAAAAGATTACACAGGATGCTGTTACAAGAAATAAACATAATTAGCAAGTAACGATGTACATTTATCGGCTTTTGCGATTAGTTGATAACAATTATAAAAACAAACAAGTATTTGATAAGCAAACAAGGTCTCCGACTATAGTCCGAGGAATAAAAGAGTATATTCAAAAAACAAATGTAACATGTTATGTCTGTTATGTTTTGGTTTTATATTAAATATATATATGTTAACGGAAATGTATGTGATTCCTAAAAAACAATTGATTGTATAAGAATAAATATAAGTTGATTTTGTGATACGTTAAAAGTTAATAGATAGTTGATTTTTGAAGTTTTAATCACTAAGTAATATGAACATATTATTACTTTACTGTATGACTGTTACCCGATTGTCTCAATAAGTGTTATAATAAAAATATATTATTAACAACGTGTTCTTTAACAGAAAGTATTTACTTTATATCTTTTCTTAATACGATATTGGAATTATAAACAATTCCGAGAAAATTTATACATTTCCTAAATACGCCCCTAATCCTCTTCCCTCGTCTCCCTCCTCTCCTATATTATTTATATATACATATATATATATATATATAGATAAGTGCATACATATATATATATATATATATGCACTTATCAGAGCTCAGGGTCCGATGAAGCTTTCACGGCCATAATAGTGGCTGAAAGCAAAAACTTCATCCGAAAAAAAAAAAAACCTAAATAGTATCAGATTGTACACATTTCCTAGGATTTGTATACAATGACGGATTACATACATTTCCGGTAACATATATATATAATCTGTATGTAGATCACGTAATATCCGCGAGGCTGAACACCTCTCCAATATTTGCTTGTTGACGTGGTGAGCAGCAGCGCGGCGCCGGCCTGGTGCCTCTTTATCGAGCGCCCGCCCCAGACCTGGTAATCCCAGGGTATTCCCCCAGGCACCACGCATGCAAGGCAGTTATTAGTGCAACTTATCGTAGACCTAGGGTCTTTGTATGCTCAGGTAACGTAAAGCGAGAGGAGCATATATATCAGTTCGATGGAGCTTTGGTTTTTTTTAATTATTCTACCTGAAAACGATACGAGCTAGATGTTCACCTGATGGTAGTGGTAAGTGATGCGCTTGCCAATGCCATAACGCTGGTTAAGATGGTATACACAACACCACGTTGCGCTCATCGCTATATAAGATGTAGTCTCGTTCCTCCAGTGATTTCATTAGATTACAACATCCTTCAGTAAATACAGTAATATTTGCATATTACTATTTGTCGGTAGGAATAGAAGCTGCGGTGGTACCTCCCACCAGTTAAGGACCAGGAGATCGGCTTCTTCCGAGCCTTCTAATGTAAGATTTTTTTTACATAAATCTCTATTACGAAGGCCATTGGGAAATTTTCTGTCTTTCCAGAGTTAAGATAGTAGATACTGAGTTCATCTTCAAAATCATCAAAACACAAGTCATATTCAGTCGCTTTCTACCATGAGCAGGGCTGACTTTAGACCTGTTCTTAATACCCCGTCACCAGAGGACAGTCTCCCTGTCTGACGCCTCTTCATCTATTATATCTATTAGTTTCAGAGTGCTGTGAGAACATAAAAAAAGAGAGAGACCTAATAGAAATGTAAGAATAAAAAAAAGTATGAGTGACCGAATGAAGGAGAGAAACAGTGGGAGAAAAGATAAAAGAAAATAAAGAAATTATGTAAACTAGCCTTAGTCCGCACTGTATAAGAGAAGAGGAATGAATCGAAGACAAAACATCACAACGCCGTGCCAACATCTTCCATTCATGACTCGTCTTCCATTGTAGTAGCAAGTTCACGAGTTTCGCTGAAAAAACTCACCAACCAAATCCCACCCCACCACGATTGAGGTAGGTGGGTTACCATCTTCATTCCTCCCTCAAAAAGATCTCAATTAAAGAGAAGCAGTCTTTGAATGAGGTGAGGTGCATTCTGCCCACCACCTTAATGGTGAACATAATTTAATACAACCTGATCCTCATCAGTACGGGTTGCACTGACACCGCCAAGGTTCCCCAGCCGACGTGTATAGAGAGTCCTAACAATGTTTACACTGGACAGTACCAGGTCGTGGCGAGGCCAGCGTTTACTGCTCACCCCCTCCCCACACCCTGTTCACCACACCCCACCGTTCGTTAGCTAAAAGCCTACGGCGGAATTGCTCGGTAATGACATTCGTATTGACCTTCGACCCAGCCCACCCTGCCCACCCCGCCAGGCAAACATGTCGTCATCGCGCCCATTGATTTCCAACATTTACTCGTTATCCCAAATTATAACTTGGAACCGGAATTTCCGTATTAAGCGCCAAGTGTTAGCTGTAACGATAACTTGTTGCTAATGAATATTGATCGTCATTAAAGTACATTAGTTCCGGTCAAACGAACTGGCCCATTTTAATTAAACTAACACAACCTTTATTTTGCGGGGAAATCTTCAAAAGATACCCAACTTCTGGGGGGAAGGGTAAGTTATGTGGGATTTATAATCACTAAAACCACCTCGGTAATCATCCTCAGTGCATTGCGGAAGGTCTCGGGATCTCCTGCGGAACTCACCGGTGCCTCCCTGCACTGCTGAGAACATCCTGAGGAAAGCTGGGCCCTCACCAGCATATACAGTATGCTGCGACAGAATACGAGACCACTTCGTACTTGTCCACCTCGCGCTTACACAATAGGCATTGAAGGCTCCACTCTCAAACCTGAACCCCTTTTCAGTTTCCTTCTACTACAGTCAGGACTTATCTTAGTCCTATTCATGATAGCCCGAGACTATGACGCTAAAATTAACAATACCTACAACCTATCAAATCATCAACTCAGTCGGTACCGGTTAAAATAATAGCACCCAACTATTGCACGGGATAAATCATGGGATCTTTTTTACATTTTACAGATAATTAAGGACAATTTTATATTTATATATAGTATTGTTTGTATATATATGTAACACATTATAATTATTATTTTTAAGCTTTATATCTAGCTTTAACACTTCACTTACCACAGCATCTCCCATCTCTTATGTTGATTAGAGAATGACTGTAGGCATTACGTCTGCCTATTGGGCCCTAATTTTAGGTGTTTCAAAGAAGTATTTTAAATAAAAAAAAATATTTTGTTGAAACTGATAACGGTAACAATGAGATTACGAAGGTCTGACTTGCAGGTGAGGCAACCTTCCATGAACAATACCACTTGATAAAGGATCCGGAAGAACTTCACAAAAAAAGATACTGAAGCACTTTTCTTTTAATCGACGAGACGCGCATAGCATTTACTTGATAGTAAAGTGATACCAACCCGTGTAACATCTGCTCCAATAATGGGGTGATATGGGTCGATTCTCTCCACGTTGGTATAATGCGGGTTGGTAGGAGCTAAAGCTTCATTTGTTGATTAGCAGCCAAGGTTGACTTGGGTCCCGTAAATTTTATGCGATCCATTACACCCCAAGTACATATTACACCTACAGTTTAAACTGTAGAACTTAATAAACTCTTTCTTTCTATCATAACTTCCATATCTTTTTTACATATATGAGAAGGCAAATTTTCATCGTTTCCAGCGAGACTGATCACGTCAGCTGCAAACACAGCAGTCGTTTAGTGTAATGTAAACAGGCGTATCTCAAATTGGTGTTCCGTCACTCTTTATTGCGTGCGGCGAGGGTAAGAACAGCCGGAGCCACGCGGTCAGTACAAAAGTTTGCGGGAATCTCGCGAGCTTTACGTATGACGTGAGGGAACGCAGCTTCCAACGAAACTCTTTCATGTCGGGCTGCGGCATGCGAAAGAACAAAAGAACGTCTACTCCCATCACAAACACGTAATTTACGAACAAATTGATAAGTTTATGTTACCAGTAACAGAAATAAAGACTAGTTAGAGTGATAGATATACACATATAACCAAACATGACTTATCACACCCGGGGAGTTCTACTCCTATTACTACTTACTAATAAACGACGCAACTTCTGTACCATTGGCTCTGAATACATCAAGTTTTTTTTTCTTTCCTCATTGGCGATGATTCAAGCAAAGTGTTCACTTAATGATAAGTGATACACTTGCCTATGACGTATCGTTTAAGATGTTCTACATAGCACAACGTTAAGCTCGTAGGCTTCCAACTTAAGTCACGTTACTCCAGTAATTTCAAAGTGGGTCAGGGATTACGGGTTTCTTTAATATCATTCTCTTTCTCTTTTTTATCCTTATTTTTCTTTTGTTCTCTTTTTACATTTCTGTCTTTCAATTTCCATGCATCTCATATTCTATTCTTTTTAACCTAGGCGCTGTAACGGAGATCTATCAGCAGTGTGCTCGTTACTAAATTGGTTGAGTTTACAAAAGCTGCATTCCCTGGGTCTAGGTAAACAGGCGTTCTATTCTCGTTTTCCTAATAACAGCGCAATGATCACAACAGAAATTATTTATGCGAACGATCCGCTGACATTTAGTGTGAAATCGTGTTTTTTAAAAACAGTACGTAACAAACGGACGGACGGGTTTCGTACGGGGAATAGACTTGAAGCTGATGCTTTTCACGGACGGGTTTATATTAACCAGGCTAAATATTCAGGTTACAGGCTGTTTTAATTACACGCAATGCAGATTAAAGGTTATTGAATTTACTAGTGCTAGATCTTACTTAAATTCCAGTGCCTCACAAATGGTGGATGGTAGCCTGAAGGTGAAAGCTTGGACGCTGCAAAACGTACCAACCTTTGGACGTATGTTTATATCTTTACTGGTGGTAGGTCGTCAGTTACCAGACCATTTAGGTAAGTACCGCCACAGCTCATATTCCTACCGCCAAATAGTAATGTGCAAATATCACTGTGTTTACGCTGGTGATGTATGCTGGAGAAATTAGGGGTAAAGACACTTAACCTTTCTTTGCACAATGATGGAAATTTTCATCATAACTTAATGCCGGTAAAAGGGTACACAAAAACCGGTGTATTTTTCATTTGTTGCTGCTGGCAAGTTAATGCTCTAGCGTAAAACGAAACACAGTTGTCAAAAACAAAACTAACATCACTGTTAATTGATTAATTTGAACTTATAATTCCGTTATTTGTGGCATAAAAAAAATCATGCAAAGAAGGTTTAACATTCGTCTCAACAAACGACCAAATAAACAACTTACAACGAGGCTTGGACAATAAAAGAAGACCTCAAGAGGCGTATCGAGGTGTTTGAGATGTGGACATGTAGGCGCATGTTGTCCCTGAGCTGGACACAAAAGATTTCGAATGAGGAGGTCCTACGACGGGTAAACTTTTGCAAACCGTCAAGATGAGAAAAGTATCTTATCTCGGCCACGTGCTTAGGCACAATAGGTACGAATTGCTTCAACTCATCTTGATGGGCAAAGTCGTAGGTAAAAGGAGTTCTGGTCGTAGGAAGAAATCGTGGTTGTGTAATATCAGGGATTGGACGGGAATTGCGAGTGCTGCCCAACTGTTTCGCCTCGCAAGAGACAAGGCAAAATGTGGTGAACTGACCGCCAACCTTCGCTAGTCGGAGAGGCACGTCAAGAAGAAAAAGATACCATCTTAAGCGTATCACTTACCAACAGGTAAGCGCCTGGCTCGTCTCGTCAAAAAAAGAAAAGCATATACTCCAAACATGAAGATATCTAGTTATGATGCTCATACTACGCTGATTGTCTACCCTTGGATCTATCACTGGATATACCATTTACAACCGTACCAACCCGCATTGGGCCAGCGTGGTGAGAGACCTACCTATTTCATCCCATTATTAGAGGTCTATGTCCAGCTGTGAACGTCTATCTGCTGATGATGACACTTTTAAACCTACTTACGTGTTCATTAAGTCTTGATAGACTAGTGGTTTGAACGCCTTCCACTCTGATGGTACCGGTTTACAATCCGGCCTGTTCTATTGTTCAATTTATATGCAGTTAGTATAACACCTAATATCAGCACCTAATATCATGCTCTAAGACATGTATCAAATCACGTGAATATAAAAAAAAAAAGATATGCCTGCAGTTAGCTTGAGCCATCGGGTGGAAGGGTTTTTAAAACTACATGCTTGGAACTACTGTTTCAAGCTATGATGTTAAGTTAATAAAAACTGAGAGAGAACTGATTTTATTTAGTAATACAAGCTTCTTATATACTAAGGTTATACAATATATCCTTATGGATAGTTTATAAACTATATGTGATTAATGGATGTGTTATCCGAGTGTAACAGATTTATATTTTAGTTTATCATTCTTTTATTGCTGGCCTTTCTCTTATGACAACATAACTCTGCTCAATAATTTTTAATAATACCTGGTGAACATTTAGGGCGTCTCTTTCGTTGCGTAAAAAAGAAAACTGAAAGCTGTTTCTGGATTAATCTTATTACTGTCTAATTCGTTGTCGGTGTGGGGCTGGGCGTGTGGGGCTGGGCGGGGGTTGGTTGTGTGGTGGGGGGAGAGTCGCGACACGAGCCAGCCGCGCCCCGACCTTGCCACTAGGTCGCACTTGACAAATGTCCGTACGGAAACAAAGTCCTAATCACACAGAGCAAGCAAAAAAAATACTAAATGAATCACTTAAGCCTGGTCACGTGGAAGGTTGGGATGCGTCGGCAGCGTGGCAGCAAGGAAATGGCATAAATATATATAGATAGATAGACTGTTTATTGTCCCACAAAAAACACACACATACATATACATGGACAAACAAAAGATTAAATATACAAATACAAACATATTCAGAGATTTTAAGGCTAAATACGAATAACAATTAAATACAGAGATAACTATTTGTGTGTGCTGCAGCAATGGGCCGCAGCTCAGTGGATCGCTCATCTGCTGATTTTTAGCTTAATCGATTTTCATCTAGCTTTCCTTCCTTTGATTTGAGACATCTACATACATGATTACTAAACTCACTAAGTACTACGATGACACATGTTATAAGTAATTGATTTTACTGGTGGTAACGAGACTTATATGTCTCAAGATGACAAGCGTAATGTGGTGTGGCCACGTTAAGGGCAAACTTGCCACTTATCAGGTGAACGCCTTTCTCCTCTCGTCGCCTCATAGAAGATTTTTATTTAAATATAATTAGTGTTCAAAACTTGCCGTGCTCAAGACTAGGCTCTACGAAGTATCAAACTATTACAAAGATGTTCAGTGTATGCACCTGTACAGAATTCTGTATAATATAGTAATCAAAATCAGTTTAAAATTAAACAAAGAAGCAAACTGTGTGATATAATATACAAGGACAATGATATGCAAATTATATTTATGGCGAAGTTGCTGCGTTTCACGTCAGTTGCTGTATAGGATCATAAATGGTACGTCTCAGTATTTAGGTAAATTTGGTCGTTAAGAGGTCGCCGCTTGGCGCCAGAAATAGCCAAAGGTGCATGCACCTTTACAGACTTCTGTGGAGAAGTGTAGCATCGTATATGCGAAAAAAAATGAAAACAAAATACGGTGAGGTCATACCGGCGTGATGCAGCGCGGTCTCGAAGGGCGCCCGCTGTAGCCGCTCCTTGATCTCTGCCAACAAAACATAAATAGATCAGTAATGTGCCAAGAGCGGGAGCGACGCGGCCGACGGTCATACTCGCCATTCGCCACCCGCCGCTTAATAATCTACCGTCATATCTACATTTCAATATACTATTCGGTTCATTAATATATTCTTTATTATGGACAATTTAGCATTTGTAGAGGAAGCTAGTCTGTTCAAGACTCAAGCTCTGCCGTAGACTTAGATATGGACTCCAAAGGACTCACTAAAGCCTGATCGAGCGACTTTAAAAACTCTGAACCAACAGAATATTTTAAAGGTTCAGGATCCATTCCAACTTCGTTAACGCTGCCATATATATGAGTATCAGCCTCGCAGACTCTTGTTCCCTTGTATCGATTATAATTTGTCCCTAATTTTGCTAATTGTTATAACTTTGACACCTACAAATCTCTATACCACAGCAAAAGGCGCAAGCATTCAACGCAAAGGTAGTTCAGACTAAGGATAACTAGGCTGACGTCATCAACTCTGGTGGAGTCTGGTATTTATTGATCTTTCAACGGAAGGGCGCAACGTATAGTTAGGAAAGCTAACTCATGTTTTTACGAGGTCCCCGTCAATACCTAGACAGAGCTGCGCCGAGACCGTTTGACCTCCACATCCGCGAAATTGTTCCAACCCGGGACTCATCTAATGATAAATTATGATATTTAACTAACACTTCCGGTGCCATAGGAGTAATTATTGCGCCTTTACCGTCCGTTTCCGTTTGTATTTCCATTTATTACAACGGCTGCTTTATATGTCTATACTATTTGCGTATTGTTAAGGTTATCGCTCGAATAAGTGCAAGGTTTGAAACTTTTGCAAATTATATTGATGTAGCCTCATTGCCATCTCCAGATACCAATAACAAAGTTTTGGAAGAACTGCTTTCATTCCTAATGAACAACGAAAGCAATAAGAATCACCGGCGCCCATGTACAAACTGTTAGAACAGACATTCTCAATGTTTGTGTTAGTGATCGGTTAACACAGCCTATAATTGTAACAGAAGATCTTAAAAAAGTATCTTCTTCTTTCTCCTGCCCTGGTCCCACGGGTGCCGGGTGATGCATCTGCGCGTCGCCTGGGGGGTACGCCCTAGCATTGTCGCTCCCTGATATATTTCCGAACATGTTGTAAATAGTTTTGGCTAAACTTTTTTTCTTCTTTGGGAATGCTGTTGTTGAGCTATTTCAATTCTACTACTTCCCCAGAGAGGTGTTCATGCTCTCCGAGGAAGAGGCCGTGCGGATGTTATGCAGC
>DWLS01007872.1:0-10358 GCA_018246255.1 Pachliopta kotzebuea | reverse complement strand
CCCGAGATCTCCTCGCCGAGACGAAGTGATACACCTCGGCGAGGAGCTCCGCTTGGAGTTCCCAGGGGGGATCGCCGTTGTCATTGTTAACCTGCGTGTTATACGAATTATATCAACCAGTATGTATAATTGAGTGTCTATATACACAAGCAGTTCTCTACATGCATCATACTTGTATATAAATATTTATACTGATGTTGCTTTGAATATGAGAGGCAACCGATTCGTGAAAACTTTTAGTTATGATTAATAAAAAAGGAATACTAAACTGCCAGCTATTTTTTATATCACTTTGTCGCTATGTCTATTGAAACAGTCCGCTGCTGAAGATAAATTAATATCAATTGGAGGAAAAGCATCTGGCCGATAGTTTCCGTCAATTACCGATGCAATAAGGGGCCCGATAGTATAATAACCGTTTAATATAGCCAAACAAAAGGGAGGCCGGTTATCCCTGACACAAAATGATACGACCCTCAGGGAATCGGAAACGTGACCGACGTACAAACGAGATCCGTGATTAGAAGCCGGGACTCGCGCTGATAATCCATATTTAGCGGCGATAGAGCCGCGTGTGCGGTTATAATGAGCAGCATTTGTACGCATTGCTCAGAATCACTTCTACTCAGCGTTTATTAGTTGCACGACCCGTAGGGGGAGGAGGAGAGGGATGGTTTAATCAAAATAAAGGTGCGCATTATCATCATTCGCGGGACCTTAATGTACCCTATATATCGCACTCAGTGTAGTCAGTTAGAGGAAATACAAAGAAGAAAAAAGTAGTCAATTAGAAGAAATACAAAGAAGAAAAGTGTAGTGAATTAGAGAAAATATTCAAACAAGTATCTGTGATATCCAAGCCTGGTGGTAATGGGTGAGCTGAGCTACAGCGTAACTAAACTAATAGCATTAGTCGGCTGCGAGGATGGGTCGCCACGCGCTGGACCAGCTCCGACCCGAACAGCTCGCAGACACCTGGCTGAATATCACAGGTTAACACCAGTAACATACTGTCGCGACGCCATCTATTGATGAATAGCGAAATTAATATCCGAAGAATAATCGAGCGGTTTACAGAATGTTCGATCGCCGCGAGTAGCGAAAATGACGTTCGCGAAAAGATGTCTGGAATATTCGAAACAGCATCGAGAATGTTCCATTATGAAATTTATGTAATTCGGACTATAGAGTAAGTTCTGGAATAAAATGACAAATGAATAACGAAAAGAAGATCGAAATTCGGGATATATAAAGGGAGTCAGTCTTGCGGTGGAAAGGGAGCTGTGAAGAAGAAGTCCTAAGCGAATTACGAAGAAGATTAAGTAACCGCGGAGTGAAAGTGTTATAGTGATGGTGGTGTTCTGTAAAGTGCTCAGTGTTAGTGAAACTGTGTTTGTGTGTGTCGTGAAGTGTTAAAGGGGAATTGTGATTTCAGCGATTCTCTGTTATTGTGAGTCGTGAATAAATTAACGCAGAAATTTTCAAGGTGTTTTGACTCTTTCCCCCACGCTCGTAACAATAAAACAAACGAGAAGATAGAAAACAAACTGCCGCAGCCATATCGACATTTTTCAGCAGCAAATATCATCACTACTGCACTAAAACAGCTACCATCCGCCGCTGGTGGATGGCGGTACTTTTTGCTAGAGACCGGTAGTTACCACTTAGCGGCAACGGTGAGCGGGAATAGAATCGGGTGGTGATTGTATTTGTTTGAATTATCTTTTGATAAATCAGAACCATCGAATCAAACTGTATGTACGTTGTGTTAACCGCTGGTGGTGATGGTAGAACTGATCACAGCCTCTACAACGCTCATTGAATATAATTTCAAGATACCAACACGTGCAGCGACCGCAATCAGAATTTGCAAAAGTGATTCGCCGCCGGCTGCGGATCTCAAACAATGAAATTTAAATAAATCTTTCGGACAACTGTTTAGACCATAATGATTTAATAATTTAAACTTAAGAATAGTGTTTTTTATTTTGTTTTTTATTTATTAATATACACAAAACATTCAAGGTTAAAATTAACATATATCCAATTAAGTATTGGTATGTTAAAGAAATTTTACAAACAACGGAAAAATATGTTAAATTTAAATGTTAACAGTACGTCTTAAGTAAATTAAAATTTTAAAAACAATATGAGAACAATAGTTAAAAACTTAACATTTACTCATGAAGTATAAACAAAGAACGTGTTAGTAACAATTAAACTGTGCAATAAAGTCGCAATGCACGGACAAAATGAGCTTAACGCTGATTTACTTGACTACTACTTACTGATGATAAATATGCAAACGAATTACCAAAACTAAGTACACAAATAGTTTAGTTTTAGGTTTAGGTTACTGTTTTAAATTTAAACAGACAAAAAGTTAACAAATTGCTTAGAAAACAAGTTTGAATTTGTGAATGTACAGTTTTGCAAAGCTTAACTCGTATGCAAATTACGAGCTGGGATCGAACCCAGAGCCGCCGGTTTATAAAGCGATCTGTTTGCCGCTGTGCATCGAAACCACTTCCTGGTAATTTTTTTTATGCTATAAGTGAGAATAAAATAATGAAATCGGTTAAATTAAACCGAGCTGACTAATAACGACTAGGACTGGTGTCTAGTCATAGGTCCTAGTATACTTTATATTCACTTAAGTGCTCGTGTATTATAACTTCAGTGAAAGTGAGTCATCATTACTATTACTCGTTATCGATAGCAAAGAGAGTTTAGTATATTTTTGTCTGCGAAATGATCTTTTATTATTTTTATGAAAAGTAAGATCTGTGAAGACGAATATTTCAATAATGTGTTATTGAGTACAATTCTTTGTATTATGTTGGAACTTAACGCAAATCCTGTGAAAGTAAAAACAAAAATTGAACATTTATCTATTTACATAAACGGATATTGAAATTTTTTTTAGGATCCGTTTATGTTTGGTAAAGATTTGTGTTTTTTTTAGAAGATTGTATAAAACGGCGTGGTCCCGGACGACTGTAAAATGAAACGAGAAATAAATATCGAAAATTCTCTTTAGCTGGCTCGTGTTGAGGGACGAGATGAAAACAAATTCCTCGATCGCTATCTTGTTGGACTTCCTCAGATAAACTTTTCAACGTCCGTCTGAAACTGGCGAGCACGTGGACCGGGAATATTTCATGCGGGAGCTTTGACGCGCCGCGGCCGGGGACCGGTTTTATTTACGAGTTGGGAAAATGTTCCGCTGGAAGTCATTAAAACTTTTTTCTGACGCAGCCCACACCGACCCGCCAAATTTGTACATCGGTTCTTGCGAATAACATTAAGTTATTGCCAAAGTTGCGATTGCGGATAATGATATCTCTAGTCGTCGGATACTTGATTCGACGTATAGACATCGCAAAATAATCCATACGAAGAATTGATGATCTGTAAATACTGTATAGTTTAGTAGTATTTGAGGCAGTTGGTTCTACTTTTATTAAAAAAATCGGTTATCACTGATATTATCATTACATAATGATCATTAATTTATTGATATCTATACTGTGCGCTTTATATCAGTGCGTGTATGCGCGCAATATTGTCGGTTAAATTATTAAAGCAACGGCCCGCGGCTGCGGCGATCAAAATCGGATTTGTTCCGGTGCTGGGGTGGGGGTGGGAGGGATTCCCCACATCGTCTGCCCAAGTCAACACGTTTTTATTGTTTATAAATTTTATGTTGTTCATCCCCCACCCCTCCTGGAGGCGACGACAGGCACATAAACAGTGTTACGGCCGGTGGACTGGCAGCACTACACACACTCCGCCGCGTTAACGCAGCGTTTACGGCGATGTCAATTAGATTACACCTGCGTTAGGGCGACGTTTGCCGGACCCTGACCCGCACCCTACCCCGACCCGGACGCCTTCAGCTTGTTACCTATAATTTGTGACGCAATTTAGGGTCCGAACTGCGCGTCGGACCCGACGTAGCGGGCAATTACGCTTATAAGATTAAGCACAGAGCCTGTATGTATAGTTTGTACTAATATATATTTCCATTAACTTAACGAGTGTGCGGTAACGAAGCGGTACAATAAACGCAACTTGCTGTAGCAAGTACATAAGTTACGTTGACATAAATTTATGTAGATGAACCATATATCAATTGTATGAAGCGGAGCTCTATCAAGCCTGAACAAAATTCAAGGTGAAGGCGTGTTCACGTGATAGTAAGTGTTACGTAATCCCCGTTACTTGAAGGTGTAGTAACCTAAACATACATATGCTGTAGATAGTATACACTATGCACGCTGTTGCATTTCTACTTTGGATCTCAACGATATAGAAGTACAATAACACAAAGTAAAGTTAGATAGCGAATTTGGCTCGCGGTAAAAAAAATAAAAATTATATATGTATGAAGATACAATAATAAATGGACAATTCTGCAAGTGGGATTGCGGATGAGATTTTCATAAATTTTTCAAGAAGTTTGTCCAACGAATTCGCGGAAAGAAAAAAATACAAAGAAATCAAAAGTTATTTGTTGGACTAACTTGCCGCGGACCGACGGAGCGATCTGGAAATGTTAAAAATAAAAAACTTCTCCATAATCCTCGTCCCCGCGTCCCCTCGTCCCAGCATCCTCTCGTTATCTCCGCTTCCTCTTATAATTCCCTTAAAGTAGTTTTCTCTGTAGCTCCCAATCAATTTGATCGCAAGCTGAAGTTTTCATAATTTGTACTTACTGCTTTCATTTCTTTCTTAAAAGAAAGCTTTCCGTCTTCCCTCCCCCTGCAGACAGTAAGTTCGCACTGGGGGGAGGGGGGCGGGGGGACATTACAAATATTATTTATTTTCATTACAATATTTCATTTCAATAAACTCTAAATACTAAAATACATGCCATTCAAAATTTCTATATTTTATGTAATCTCCCCAACAGTACCCGGAACCGCCACAGCGGGAGCAATCAATCCTAGGGGATGCTGTGAATCCCAAAAGATGATAAATTGATTTTCCCTGTAACAGTATAAAAGCTGTAGATAAGTTAAACCCGAACGTAACATCTAAGCACTAATGGCAGCTAACCGCCGCACTTAAGCTCCGCGGATCACTCGTTTCTAAAGAGAAAATTTAACAGAAAAGTGTTTTCTGTTAGATACTTGACGTTTCATTTACTCAAGACGGTTTTAGACGTCAAGATTTCGGAGGCGGCCCGTTACAAGAACACTCGCATTTAAACATTGTCTAATAATGTATCCGCCGTCTCCTTTGAAGATATTTCGTCGCAAATAAGATACGGAACGAAAGGATCGAGTTTACACTTGATAATAAGTGTATTGTAGCTTTATTAACTTTGTTCAATGTTTAATCAGATAATGTTATTCAATGTTCGCGTTTCCGGCAATAGCTATCCGTGTAACGGTCACTCGTCCGGTTACATATTCTCTACGGCAACTTTAATCCGGGACGAGAGACAAATTTGCCGGGCGAGGGTTCGGGCTCCGAGTTAATCTGAAGATGTAACTTCCTCATTGAGGGTCGGCGGTATCTTTGAAGCGCGGCAATTTTCCTCCGGGGCGATACTTATAACTTGCTGGTAATCAGGAAAACTGTCGGAAGATCCGGCCCCGATGGTTTTAATTAAACCTTTGCGAGGCCGCCCGCCGGTGTACTGGCGGCGGGGAGAAAATTGTGTCCGCAAAATACTCATAACTAAAGTTAAATAACACGAGCCCGTGAAGAGTTCTAATTAGCGCAAGCAGAGTCTGCTCCATGAATCAGGTAACGACTTGTTCCTTAAGAAATTTTTGGCGTAGAAGCAAATTCTTCGTTACTTCACTTAGATTTATCTATCTTCTTTAACAGACATTAGACAATGTAAACAAACCTGCAGAAAATTGGAGTGTTTTTCCGAAAAGCTTGTGAAATTAAGTAATGGTGAAGACACATGGAAACAGTGGAAGGACCAGTAAGCATCTAAGTAGGTGCTGTGTTATTTTATTTAATTAAAGCAACAAAAACTAAGAATACAAATGTAATACATATTTTCTTTATATAACAGATTCACACAACCAGATTTCATACAAATTTAAGTTACGTTTACATAAGTAACATGCGAGCGCGGGCCACCATCCCCGTTCTCCCTCCTACTTTCCCCGTTCAGGAGTTAAGCAACGTTAATTCGCACCGTCAGCCGGGTAGTGTCTCTGTAAGCGTTAACGGAGGACTAATTAATAAAGCCGCCATTCACGTCACATAGTTCCAGGTGAGGCAGCGAGCTTCACACGCAATGTGCCGCTAAGTGAATAGCTCACTAATTCGGCTGAGTGCGCTGCGTGCGGGGCACCACCTCACCCCCACACCCACCCCCACCACTACCCTCCGCGGTATAACGACGTGTGGAGAGATAAGTATCCTTTCTACATTACACTTGTTTCAGAGAAAAAAAGAACATCTTTTCAGCATTTGCTAGAAATTGATAGTATGATACAACAAAAACTTTACGTTCCAGCGTCAGAAACTGCTTATTTTCAGAGCTGCGATAAAAACAATGTATTGAAGCTTTATATATGAAGTTACCATTTTTTTTAATAAGTTGCAAGTGTTTTCTAACTTCTTTATTTATCAATTAAATAATCCAGTGGAACCCCATGAAATTCCTAGATGTAGACAGCTCAGAGCTTATTGGCTGATGATGATAGTTCTCTACTAGTACTTATACAATCGATGCATTTTTGCTACCACAGCTCGATCTTGTGAAGATTAACTGGACGGGGAGCAATCTACCCCAGCATTCTGTACTGCCCGGAGTGAATTCCGCAAGTGAATTCACGTGTAAGTAGAATAAGCTCTCCGCTGCGGCAAGACTATACGTGATAAGTGAACATCAACCTGCAATAAAGTGTAAAAACAATGGTGACGTTAGTATATATATTTCTAAATTTAGTTCTGTACTACCAGTAATTTCCTTCGTTATAATAATTCCATTCAAATAACACATATGTATGGGAGACATTAATATGTAGGAACATTTTGTTGAAATGAAATAAGATCCACGAGGAGGTGGCGGAAGGGAGAAAGTATTGAACGCTATAAAGCGTACCCTACGTAATTTCCCCCCGCGGGCTCCGCGAACCGATTGAATTTCGTCAATTTTTATGAACAATTATATAAGTAAATTGATATGAGAACAGCGGTGGATAATACCAACAGCAATACGTCTATATACCCGCTACGACGGTACCAGCTAAAACAACGAAGCACCAGATGTTGCCGCTAGACAGTAGCTATACCCATATAGCACCAATTCCCAGCGTAATCCACGAGACTAGCTTTACTTTAGTTGCGAGCTTTATTTGTTTTAGTCTAGCCCACAATATGGAAAGCTTATTAGCACACAACACCATATTATTACCTCCCGACAAACCGTTAGGTTCCATTATTACAACTTTACAAGGATTAAACAAAAAAATAGCATAGTGGTTTGAACGCTTGCCTCACACTCCTAAGTTATCGGGTTCGAATTCTGCCTGCACTAATGAATATCACATGCTTTGTGTGGCTGTAAACGTGTGAAAAAAGAACTTTTCAAGGACATGGTATATTGAAATGTTGTACTTAAATCCGTGTAATGATTGCATCGCCGTAGTACAGCTACGAGAATAAATTAGTAATGTTTACATCAGTTTATATAATTATATGATACACAAACACAAGTCTTAATCTTGCTACATCCAATCTGAAAGCAGGTAAACAAGTTAACAGGTAAGAAATGGTAATCCAATGTTCGTCGAGGAGTTGAGTCCGGCCGCGCTTAAGACGTCTTCTGTCTGATTTCCGGACGCCGGCGGCGGTTCAAATCCAATCCCCGATCGATTTCCGACGGCGAGGTGCAAATTTACTTTTATTTTCCAACTCTCCATCGGACTTGAAAATTGGGTTTTTTTTTTACAATTTCCAACCGGAACTCAACAAAAAATCCTGCACACTTTTACGGTCAGCGATTTAACAAATCATCGGCTTCACGGGTTATAGCGATTTCGTAGCTCCGCTCAATTTCCACGATTTGAAAGGCTCAGTAATAAATAGCTGAATTTTGTTTATTTTTTACTAACAATATAACAAAGTATCAATATAGCAATGTTTTTAATTTTAAAAATAAATTAAAACTTTTTCTACTTGACAAACAATAACATTACCAGCAATTTGTAGTGGCCTTTAACGTCCCCTGTATCATTAACATTATATTTACGAAGCTGTTTGCTTATATTAACGAAATAAGTAGTTCATGCCAGCATCAAATCAAGTCAAATTAATTTTTTAGCGACTTTTGCTACTAAACCAGCGGGCGGTAGCTGAAAGTGATTCACCACCAACTGGTGAATAATTCACTGAGCTGCGGCCTTTTGTACCGCTGCAGCAAACACAATTATATTTTAAGTGTTTTTATTTCATAGAATGTGGGTCATAATAATAAGTCATAAATAAAAATAAGTGTTTTTGTGGTAACAATAAATGTTTTTATCTAACAACAATTCTACTACTCTACCCCACCAACCCGAATTGGGTCAGCGTTGTTAGAGACGGCCCAAATCCCTCCACTATTAGGGGTGGCCTATGTCCAGCAGACGTCTATCGACTGATGCTGATGATGAAATAAACTAACAGCATTTTCGTTACTTAATAAATGTGCGTTGGAGTGGAATGGGTAGTATTTCAATCGATGAAATATTTCGACATACGCTTGATTTCCTTTTACCAAAATCCAAAAAGTTTCTCAAACCACCCGGTCACAGAGGTACGGCGGTGTCAAGCAACCACAGCACTATAAAACGTTTCGCTTTTTCTTCAGGCGTTCACTTTTTTATAAATAATACGCTTGCCCATACCATGCTGCTTGTTAAGTTGGTATATAGAGAAATAAGTCGTTAAGTCTCGCTGTTTGAAATATTCCATTACTTAAGTAATCACTAGGACGTAGCTTCAGCACATATTCATCGCTGTACATAACATAAACTATTCGTTACTTTACAACACATACGTTCAGGTTAATTTAGCGTTAGAGCCTCACAAGTTAGTTGATAATCCTTCAAAAATTGTGTTTAGTAACAACATAGACGTACACAGACTGATACTTCTTATCTGGCGTTGGATAACAGTTCCCATCTACCAGGTTTCCAGGGACTGTTTGCTGCAGAACAGCTCGGTATTATTTCAGTGTAAGTGGTTTTTTTATATACCTTTATATCGACTAGAAAGATAAAGTCTGCAAAGTTTCAAGTGATATTACAAAACAATTAAATAATCATGTATTGGTGAGGTCAAAACTGATTTAACTCATTAAAGTTTTCAGCTGGAATGTTATGTTATATATATTAATCTAGTAGATATCGGTAAAACAAATTTTACTCCTGGTCCCTTGGGGGAAGGCGGGGGAGGTGTCCGCGCGGGTCCCGACTCCCCCTTGTTATAATCCCACCTTTTCCGAACTCAACCTTGTTATTTTAACATGAAAGCGAAAAATTACTTTTATAAGGTGTTCTTTTTACGAATCCTAGTGATATGAAATTTAAACGCCTCAATAGCGTAGTGATTTAAACGCTCGTCCTTTTACTTTAAAATCCCTAATTAGATGATACCATCCTCTATATCATCTCCTTCCTCCCCCTTAATAAGCCGCTGCTGGAGTAATCCTATAGCTTACTTTCTTATTCTCACTTAACACCAGGCTGAAGGCGCGTATTCTCACACATACTAATTTTTATGTTTTATCCAATATTTCGACTCTATTTAAATTTTCTATTAATTACGGAATTAATTGACATAGTTCATAGAAAACATATTTAATGCTGCTGTCATTCATCAGGAGAGAACTATGTCCAGCTGTAGACTGCCGCACTCAGTTAATGATGATTATTTTTTTTTCTAGATAAATGTAAATATATTAAACAATAAATAAATAAACGAAACTGTCAAAATATACTATTAGATAGATAGAAGATATAGTTATTGTCTCACTACGGTCAAAGGAAACCATTCACCGCAACGCCTTAACATCTGTGCTAATAGAAAACTAATTCATAGTAAATTCATTCAGTAGTATTGTTTAGAAGATTCTGCTTTATAATAGAAAACGACGCGGCGGATAAACCTCTACATATAGATCAGAGTTCTGAAAACTTTTTTGTGTCGTAGACCCTTTGCCACGTTTCTCCGTGTTGTGTAGACTACCCCTACTTACCTGATATTGATCTCCTGTAAATTTTTAACTGTAGTGAAGTTAAATTTTAAATACTTAACGTAAACAACACATGTTAATTTATACATTTATTAATTGAATTTAAATTAAAACTACTCAAAATAAAATGTTGTATCTGTTATGT
>DWLS01007871.1:0-10359 GCA_018246255.1 Pachliopta kotzebuea | reverse complement strand
GAAAATCTAAGCGAAATAATAATGTCGTATTATAAAGAAGTACTTTAAAAATTTATGGAAACGATTACACAGGATGCTGTTAAAAGAAATAAAAATAATTAGCAAGTAACAATGTACATTTATCGGCTTGTGTGATTAGTAGATAAAAATTATAAAAACAAATAAGTATTTTATAAGGAAACAAGGTCTCCGACTATAGTCCGAGGAATAAAAGAGTATATTTAAAAAAAAACTTTAAACGTTCCTGGAGTTTTTCTCGAAATTAATCCTGCACATATTTAAACTAGCGACAAAAGTATTTTGTGGACTTTTTACTACAAAAAATTCTATATTTATTTTCTTACAGAAGGGTTCAGGGTATATATTTATTCATTATCAGCTGATAAATACCCAGTGCTGAGCATGGGCCTACCTCAAAGATCTCCACTCCAGTCGGTCCTACATTGTGTATTTTGTTAATACTATTTCAATTGGCGGTATTATTTTATTTTGTTAATACTATTTCAATTGGTCATAGTTTAGTTTGTGAGTGTTCGAATTAGCCTCTGTACGACTTGAATTGACGTAGGTTAGATCCTCAACGGACGTGATGGGAAAGAGAAACAGTGGTGTGTGTCAACAACAACAGCTTTCGTGGAAATCCGCCAACGTTATATAAATGGTTTGACTCTCTTCTTGTGAGAGAAAGACCCGATTTTTTTTAATTATCCGCCGCAGCTACGAAACGGGTTAGATGTTTAGCTTATAGTGATACGTTTGCCGATAACAAAATAACGCTGGTTTTTTATACCCACGCGATTTGATGCATGGATTAAAGCACATGATATTAGTTGATGTTATACTAACTGTACCATCAGAGTGGAAGGCTGGCATTCAAACCTCTAGGCTATCTTCACATCATCACCAAAATCGTCCATTACTAAAATTGCACTGCTCAAAGTAGGATGGCTAACTGAATGAATATATAAAATGAACGAGCTCCCGATATCATGATGTTTGAGAGCTCAGCAAATGTTTACCGCAAAAGCGGAATGATGAAACCTCTCCAAGCATCAATTACTTTAATGACTTTGTATTTTGTTCAACTTTAAAAAACATAAGTCTTCGGTAACAGAGACCTAAAACTAGTATATAACTGAACATTGGGGTTTTAAGGGCCTCACACAACAACTCACGGGGTCCAAGCCAACCTCACCTGCTCATGGTGCACCCTGCTAAATCAACAAACAAGGCCTTGGCTCCCCACGTACCCGTATTAGGCCAGCGTGGTGGGATACGGCCTAAATCCCTCTATTATTGAGGGAGGCTTATGTCCTACAATGGACGTTTACTGACTGTTGGTGATGATGATGACCTGAACATACCGTCAACCAACTTTTCAAAATTATTGTTTTGTTCAGGTCATCAATTTAAGCTTACAAATTATTGTTTGTTTGTCCTTTTAAGACTTCTCCCAGCAGACTAGGAATTAATAAATTAAAATTAGCATTTAAAATAAAGTTAGAACAGTAGAAATATAAGTACAATGCCTCTTTATTAACAATTTGTAATAGAGTCTAATCACAGAGAAAAATTGTCGTTTTTCAAGCATTCGTTAAGACGCTACAAAAATATCTTGAAGTAATTATTGAACTTTCCGAAGGTGCTGTTACATATCTAAGTTATGTAGGAGTAAAAGCTGCCAAGATGGATGTTACAGAGAGAAGCAATAACAAGTATTGCGTCAGAGCCGGGCCCGCTCCAGAAATAAACTAGACAATAACGTGTAATTGGTGGGAAATGTTGGGCTGTGTTTACACGGCCTCGAATGGGGCTGAAAAGTATAGACGGCGACGAAAATATTTTATGAAGCGCTCAACTCACAAACACACATTAATAAATACAATGCACATTTTAATCTCGTCAAAAAAAAACTTAATCAAATCTAACAGTATTAACAAATACTTAAAACCATTATGCTATTACCCTTAAACTGGTTTGTCTTGACTTTATTACCAATACAATTTTCAAACTGTCCACTTATAGTTCCCACTGGTGGGACACGGGGACTTATCGGAGGAGAAATTAACACTGGTTGAAATTTTTATTTTGATACGAGCAAGGCGTTCGCCTAATGGTAGGTAATATTACGTTACCCATTACAATTTGGGGTGATTAAGATGGTATACACAGCACCACATTGCGCTCATCGCCTTGAGATGTATGCTGTTGTCTTGTTACACCCGGATCTTCATAGCTACAACACCTTTCAAACCGGAACACAATAATGTTTGCACACGTTTGTTTGTCTGTCAGCTGCATTGTCAACTACACTATTTAAATACTATAAACTATATCCAAATACTAAATGAAGTATTTAGATAGCCGATAGACGTCCACTGGTGGACTTTGGCATCACCCAGTACTGGGACAATTTGGGCTATCTCCCACCACGCTGGTCCAATGCGAGTTGGTGAAGAGCTACAGCGTCTTTGTTGATTAGCAGGGTTCACTGCGAGTAGTTGAGGTAGAGTTGGGTCCCACGAGTTGTGTGGAACCTTTTACACCCCTCTGCCCCAAATACCATGAAGTAAATATAGTTTGTAGAATTTTATTAAGTATTTGTAGCAGTATTATTTATTTTATTTAATAACACATTCAAAATTATTGAAATATGGTCAGTTTAAAAGTCTTTATTATCAACAACAAATGGACGCCCACAGCTGGCTAGATAAAAGTAATAAAGCCTGAATACAAAACTGTTCAGCCTACAGAACTATCTCTGTTTAACTTCGCTTTTTACGAGATATTTCTTTGTGATATCACAATTGTTAAGATTTTTTACCTAAAATTTGTATGAAGTTTCTTAAACAGATTAAACAGAACTAAATAAGTAGTTAGTATTTCTTGTATATGGAGATACTATGCAAGTATTAACGCTTTCACATGTCTCAGGAATGTCAACCATCCATCCATTTTACTTAGGTGTAAGAGAGGACGGGTGGATACAGAACGTCCGCTTCAGATGCAATTCTGACGCTGACCACACGAGGAAGAGGATTCTAAACTGTAGAATGTAATAGGACCAATAAGTAAGAAGGACCAGCACTTGTAAAGAACCTTCTTAATGATATTTTGTAAGATAATCAATCGTTATCGTAACGTTTTTTTTAAATTAAATGAGAAATATATCAAAAGTGTAGCGAGAAAAATATTACATAACATGCCTAAAGAAATAAGATAAGAATCTGTATAAATTTAAAAAGACAATTGCTTATTATATGTGAATACGTACATACAAAAAATGTACAAAATAATTCTGAACTGCTTAAGTAAATAACAATTTTTTGATTTAAATAAAATATAAGTGATAATAAAATAAATTATAGAAACAAATTAAATAACTCGTCGGGCGAAATCACGAGTTAATGCATATAAATTTGCTTTAGTTAACTCGGAAATCCTCGCCTCTGGCAACTAGTTAGTTACCTCCTCTACAACTCAATTATCTATCGACTAGGTTAATCCAACACGAGTCCTTATCACGCGATTCAAATTGACTTTTCGTTTAAACATCATTCCGGCTCGAAATTGAAAAAGCGGCTTCAGCACCCTTTAGGTTCATAGACGAATATAGAAAAACGCACTATTATTTATCTCATCCCACTGATATTGTATTTTATTTACAAAAGCAAAAACTGGAGAACATTTAACCAGAAAATGCTAGTTAAGATGTTTAGTCAGCATTTAACTTAAGAAATTAAGTTACCTCTGCAGTTTAACTATAAATAGAGCCTTTAAACTAGAAACCAATAATATTTTCAGACAAATGTTCTTGAACTTACTACAACCCATTTTTGTGTTAAAGATATATGACTCATTATTTTTAAATCTTCTGACGTACAGAACTAAATATTTTACTTAAAAATGCATAGAGGAAGAAGAGAAATAAAAAAGGCAAGAAGAAGAAGTAAATGAGGGCAAGCTAACAACCGTTATAAGATACTCAATCACGTAGTATGGACTATCATAACAGTTAACCTTCGAAACTTATTATTTGTAGGTCTCAAAAGACGTCTACCATCAGATATGTGAGATAGCAAGAAAAAGAAGATAATGATGCTTTAGTCAGTGAAACTACTGAGGAAATAGAAAATGTATGTTAAAGCGATGAATTTAATGTGGTGTAGTGTTTATCATCTTAACTAGTGTTATAGCCTAAAAACCAGGCTCCTTCAGATTGATGTTATGTACTTAGGTAGTCACAATAAATGTTTAATGATGGTAGATCACCGGACATCGTATAGGTACCACCGTAGATTCTTTTACCGCTAAACAGTATTATGCAAACATTGCCGTGTTCTAATTTGAAGGGTGTTGTAAACTAGTGAAATTACTGGGGTAACGAGATAACTCTGACGGCGATGAACGCAATGTAGTTCTGTATATATCGTTAGTATAGCGCCTCGTTGTTATGGCATCACTTACCATCAGGTGAACATCTATACTTAAGACAGCTATTATTAATAAACTATTAAATATATTATTAGTAACCATTAAGTCTGATACGAATAAAATTATTTTTATCAACTAGTTCAACATGGCTTCCTCTGTCCTTTGTCTTAAACTATTCCTTTATATTAAACCATTCTACGTTATTCTTTGTTCTTCGGAAATGGCGGACCTGTGCTTCCAAGGTATTATTATTCAGCAGAATCTCTAGTAGAGCTGGTGAACAATACGCTTTCGTTTGAAATAGACTCAGGAAATGAATTTATACCGAGTATTAACTCTATTGGACATAGTCGCTACTGCTAAATGTGCTTAGTTATATTTTTATGAATAGCAAAAAAAAGAGAAAGACCTTCTCTTGGTGGTAAGTACTGCATCAGATCGTAACCATATACCGCTGGTTACAATATATTTAGTATAAGTTATACAGTATATAGAGCAGTAGCTAATATCTTAAAAGTAGAATATAGTATTTGTTACTGTATTGGCGGTAAGATGCCTAGAATGCCTAGATTACGGCAGCAAGTCTATACAAGGTTATGTTATTGGTGGTAGATCTCTGTTGCTGGTAGGCGTCTGGGAAGGAACTACCGCAGCCCCTATTGCAGCCTTCTAACTGTGTAGACATTACTGTGTACCGGTTTGAAGGTTGCTGCATACTAGTGAAACTACTGGGGTAACGAGACAACAACTAAAGTCTCAACGCGACAAGCGTGGTGATGTGTTGTGTATACCATCTTAACCAGCATCGTCGTTATAGGCAAGTGTGTCACTTAACACCAGGCCTTGTTTGTCTAGTCGCGACATCGAATAATAAAAAATCTCAATATCTATGAACATACTTACGAAGGCATTAATAAATTACTTACCTAAGCAACAAATCTTTACATCTACTTACTGCGAACACATTCTATTAACTACTAAACCGTTTTCATCGAATAAATGAACCTTTTTAAACGAAGTATTATATATTCATTGGCAATTACACTAGATCTACTACTTGTTATTTTAGTATAGATTAAGTTATTATTTATCTATAAAAATGTCTGTCTCATTGAAGAAGATAAATGATCTAGAATAATAATTAACATATGTCTAACCTGTTCACTATGAATTCAAAGGTTTGAAATAAAGATTATTATTATTAAAAAGTGTTTTTTTTTCTTATTAACGGTCCATATTTTTATTCACTGTCTAGTAAGGCCACTATTTCCGTGGCAAAACAAGAATGCTTATTCATTAGATGACTTAGTTTTCGTGTATATTTTATAGTAACTCTATTTATGGTAAGTGAAAATGAGGACTCGACAATCATTTCCAACACAGAAAGAGTCGGCAATCTATATGTAAATTCAATTATGTACCCTCCGATATCAAACCAGGAACCTTTATATTATAAGGCTGTTAGACTCCAAGCTATGTAGGCAATTGAGGTGTAATCACTCAAGAAATCTTTCTGCAAGTCTTCAGTCGTTCAACCAAACCATTACATAACGCGGCTAAGGAAACAAAATAAAACAGAAAGTTCATCGACTGCTCTGAAATAACTTCTTGGAAGGTTCAGCGACTTCGGAGGATGTGACGTCATTATAGTGATGCACACATCGCTGCAGCTACGAAGTACAATAAACTACAAGAATTTAATTAGGGCCCCCTACTAGGTCAGAGGTCGCCACCGCAAGCTAGATTTAAAGCGAGAATTTATGTTTAGTGACCTCATAACTCCAGCTAAGGGGTTATAAATTATACACAGTGCGAGCCAATATTTTCCTCGCTTAATGATTTTAGTGTAAAAACATATATTTTTATATAGAAATAATTAGCATTTAAATGACATTTGCTGGTGTTAGGTCTCTGTTGCCGAAGACTGTCTACGTAGGCAGCTCTTATTGCAGCTGGCTAACAGTACTCTGCAAACATTACTGTTTACAGGTTTGAAGGGTGCTGAAAGCTAGTGAATTTACATAGGCAATGAAACTCAACATATGCCCCAAGGCGACGAGTGCAATGTATACTATCTTATTCAGCGCCAGGTTGTTATGGAGACTGCAGCTTAATTAAGGTAACACTACTTCCGAGGGGAGGGCAGGGTTATACAAGATTTGTACTCACTAAATCCCTTTCCTTGATCACCGGCACAAAGTAACCTCTACCTGTCTTAGAAAATGATTAAGAGATAGAAACCACTCACTATTTTATTTACCATAGTACCGCAAAGATGCGAAGGAGCGCTATGCGTACTACTGTGTTTCAGTTTGAAAGTTTTTGTAGCTTATAACATTACTAGATAAACGAGACTTAACTATTTCCTCCCAAAACGCTGAGCAATATCTATTACCATCATCTACTGTCGCCCTATTATTATTACTTACCATCAGATCTTTGCCCCAATACTATAACTTTGATTTATTTGTAATGTTTGCCTCCCGATACATTTTTATTATCATTATTGTATAAAAAAAAATTATAAATTTTAATTTAGTATCTTTTTAAAAATAATGCTTGAAACAATGTTGCATTCATTAAAATTTGTCAGTAACAACTTCTCTGTTTGTTAGATATAAATAAACTCACAACCTTGTAACCTACATAATAATCGGTCACTGCGGGCTGTTCAATATGTTTATTTTACCGACTTTTAGTAGAGGGTTTGCATACATTTTTACGTAGCCATCTCAACAAATAACAGAATACAATCTTTCGGTCACTGGTTTCTTCATCTTTTATTGTATATCTGAATGTTAATTTTTTTCAGTCACTTTTTATTGACGATTAAATTTTAGCTAGAAAACGGTGTAATAGAAAGAAGAAAAAACAGTTAAGATTTCCTGTTACTTTAAATTTTTTCAAGTTACATAGTATTTTCTATAGTCATGATCCGTATTGACATACTAATCTGATAAACAGTTTTATTAGATCAGGATAGGTAGACGATAGATCCTTATTTAGGCTTACAATTCCAGGTCTAAATTTTTTTCAAATACCTGGCATTGTGAATTATAAATAATGCTAAGAGTAACAAAAAATCATCAGTCTTTTTAATTCCCGCTGCTTTCCCCGAGCCTCTTGCAAAGAGTGAGTAAATACTATTATTCCTCTATGCTGATTATTATCTTGTCATTGTATTTTCTCCATCATAATTGCTTTTCATAGAACACGTCTTCATTTCCGATGTTTTCATTCAATAGAAGGTCAAGCATAAACAGTCGTCTCTCAAACTAATAAACTATCACTGTTTCATAGTTGATTACAAAATTCTAGTTTAGTCTGTTGTGTTGTCTTACGATATATATATAGCAACAAAGGAAAATTACTATTTAGTTAAGTAATACATCAAATAATTTTAATACAGACGAAGCTTTTCGTTCTAATAAAGATACGAAGTTCTTAATGCTTTAACTGTCTCAGGAAATGAATTGCGAAGTACTCCGCGAGCTCAGCATCGGGGGAATTGAGAGGAAGTGCCGCATTTGCTAATTCAGAAACTTGATGCCGCTCGAGATGTGTCCCAGTTACTTATTTCTATTATCTTTACGCTTTAATACTTATATATACTCTTAGATAGAGCTAAAAAGATATATATCTTATATAAAGCTACGGAAGGTTCTCCTCTAATCAGGACATCTATTTCTGTTCCCAAAAAATACTGTACTAACATATGTTCAATTTTGTTTTCTGGTAAGAGACTATAAAATGAATTTCTTTTGATTTATTGGAAGCCTAACTTTCTACAATTTTCTTCAAGAATGAATATATTAATTTGGATAGTTTAGTATTACGGTGAATAAGCGGTTTGCGATATGACAGGTTTACTACATGGAAGTATGCGGATCAACTACTAGATTATCTCCATTCATACTACTGACCGAGAGACTCGTAAACAAATTTTTCCTCAACAGATGTGTCACTAATAGTACTTTAGTAACGAGAATTGATACAGTAATGAATCATTTATGAATGGAAATTAATGAAGTAGTTACATTTATTTAACAAATTGTTATGGGTGTTGTGATCGAGTCAGGAATACAGAGATCTGAAAAAGTACAAAGGTTGTTGATCTAACCCAGCGGAATAGGAAGCTGTAAGATCAGATAGGTGATGAGACATCTTTACGTGTTGGATCTGTATCCTTAAATGGAGACCATAGAGGCGCAGTTTGGGAAGACTTCCCGTCAGGTGGACCTAGTGAAGATTGTAAGGGATCGGTGGATGTCAGGGGCAACAGATTAGTAGAAACCTTATGTTAAGAGTTGGATAATGATGACTATCGTACTGTCTGACTGAAATGATGATGTTGATTGAGCATTTTTTAAAGCAGGTAAGGTGGCCTAGAGCAATGTAGACCGTCTCATGTTGAAAAGAACAGAATCCTTTTTAAAAAACTCCATAAAGAAGGTTACGAAGAAAACATAAACAAAGAGCTCATCTGCTTTTATGAGAACGTGGATTCGAAAACCACCACTGCCGCTAGTTTATTATTGCAATAAAGCACAGATTTAATTTATTTTTGAATCAACCTTTATCGATTACAAAATATACAATTACCCATAACGTTAAGGTAAAACAAACGGCATTTCAGAGGTATACTGAAATAGACGTTTGATGTGTATTATACAACAGCAAATATTATTTCAGATGTACCAGAATAATGTGGACAGAGGCATTTGCCAAAGGAGATCGCTTCTGATCTCATTATTGCAGCTGCGTCAGCTAAATCTTGCAGAAGGAATCGAAATGAAACACATAAAGCACTTTTATACATATATCTAATATATATAAATTAAGGAATACATATTAATTTTGTAGGGTAATATAATTAATTTCTTTAATCTATGTACAACGAGTACGTTACTTATTCTTAAAAATTTTAGTGGACGGCGAGAACTGTATGTGGATTTAATTAACACAAAAGTAAATAAATAAACATACTTAATTAAACCGGTATAAATTGGTAGTACCTGGTGTCCAATGTTCATCACTAGTTGGAGAGGAAAATAAAGAAGAAGTAATAACAGTAAATATAGCAAGTTAGCGAACTGCAGGTTTATCAATGCTACATTTCATTAAAAGATTAAATTCAGTGAGGATCAAATCCTCGCCTTTGACAAACTAAGCTATCACAGATGTCCATAAAATTAATACAAAATTATGAGGTATGGTCATAAAGGAGCCATTCATAGTACAGTGGTGCTATATAGACAAAATGCTGAGCAGACAAAACGGTACAGTGTTTTCTACGCTTTTATTGCATTGTCCATTGTATCCCATTGTTCATTCAGTTGGCATTCACCACTAGTGGTATAAATGATATTTAGAAATCGGCACATTGCATTTGTTGACAGAGACAAAACAATTCTCTAATACCTTCATAATATTTGAGGGATATTCTATGCAACAAAAAACAAAAGTATCAAAATTCTAACATTTTGGGAAGTTCACACGCAATATTATTCAAGTTAATTAGGAAATTAAGAAAAGTAATGGTTAGAAAGTATAAAGATAAAAAATTAAAAGGTAATAACAAAATTCATACACTGTTGATAATGATTTGAGTATATAAAAAAATTGTAAAAAATCTACCTTTTCTAAAACCACATTAAAATTTTTGGGACGATCTATATTTAGGTGTTTAATTTAATTTTGCACTGACTGATAAAATGAATAAAATAATATCATGAAATCGGAAGTTATTAACTTTACGATCGACAATGATAATAAAGTTCTTTATTTCGTCTCCGTGATCATCTTTAAATTGAAAACTTTACGAGTCAGTTTTACGATGTTTAAATAAATCTGTTCAAACTCTTTGGACATATTAAAAAGAATAAGTTTAAAATATATTTGAAGTTTGTCAAAGAAAAGGTTTGA
>DWLS01007870.1:0-10360 GCA_018246255.1 Pachliopta kotzebuea | reverse complement strand
GGTCGCGCTGGAAATCTATTGGAGAGGCCTACGTTCAGCAGTGGACTGCAATAGGCTGAGATGATTATTACCTTTTTCTTGTAATGGTTATATTGTTTCATTTAGTGCAACACCCTTACATAATATAATCATCGTCACCCGATAAACACCTATTGCTGAACGTAGGTCTTCCTCAATGATTTCTACTCCGATCGATCCTGCGCTATCTGCTACCAGTGGTTTCTTGCAATCTTCACCAGATTGTCAGTCTACCTTTTGGGAGGCTTTCCAGCATTATGTTTACCGGTACGCGGCCGCCACTCTAAGACCTTATGGCCCCATTGGCCGTCAGTCCTTCGAGCAATGTACCCGGCCCATTGCAACTATAGTTTAGCAAATCTTAGGGTTATGTAAATAAATATATAATATATATAATTATATAATTAAATAAATAATATAATTATAGGATAATTAAATAAATATAATTATAGCTTATTACTTTATTAAAACTTTAAAAATTTGTATAGTATTAATATGGCAGATCACGTTCTTATATTCACAAAATCAGATTGTACTTTAAGATCATATGTCTAGATTACTTAAGACATTTGTCTAGACCCTCTAAGTTTATTCACTGAAGTCCTATCGATATTAATGAGTTAGATCTGAATTATTTAACTCTCCTGATTTATGTCTACCAACAATTTTCTTTTTATTTTATAATCACAGCCACAGCCTCCTAAATGAGATAATCAGCAGTGGAGATTGTCCACTTATAGATAATATTGTGCGAAGGACAATGTCGCAAATAAAAATAAAATACTAACATAGTTTTTAAGATTTTTACTAACATTATATGGATCTTCATTATCCGAAATAAAGAGTTTTTATTTTATTTTATTTTATAATAAAACTTCGTTGATTAAATTTTTAAAATATTCCTTTGAAACTATAAATAGATCGTTTTTTGTCTTGTAATGGACGTCTATCGGTTGTAATGACGATGACATATCTCTCTGTGTAATATAACAAGCTCTTATAGTAACGAAGAGACTAGATCTTTCTTGTTTGTAAGAGGATATACACTTCATGTATGTAATATTTTTGCCTTTATAGTTGTATTTCTACATTAGATATATATTTTGGGGACTCAGACTTAGTACACAAAGTTGTTACTACAATAATTGATACAGGCATGTACTTAAAAGTTTTAACGGGAACATAATGTTTTCTTCCACTCTAGGCCCAAGCACTGCAGGAACCGAAATTATGTCTTTACGAGTTGTATAGAGAGTAATTCTTCCATTAACAAATTGAACTATAACCTATTGACATTTCATTCTTGTCACTTATGTTCACTTCTATCTACTTTAAAGTGTATGAAATATATTTACTACAAGAAAAATATGTATGATACCCACTTCTTCATACTATTTTTTCTGAACTAATACAACATAAGCCTTCAAGAAAAGAGTGTACCATTTTCTCCTTCAAGGTCAGCAATGCAAATACGAATTCGCGATTCCTTGGACGTCAGTGATCACTTTCCACCATGTGAACTCTTCGCGCGTTTGCACAAATTATCTATAAAAAAAAAACTAAATTAAAATGCTGTTCAACTGTGCTATTTTAGCTGAAACCAATACACAAGAAATTTAAATAACCGATGGAATGAGAAGAGATGGAGTTCTTTTCAGAGATATTCGTCGGTGGATAATAGACGTCGTTAGTCCGCGATCGCCGTTCTGGGGCGTTACTTTTTCAAGTCATTGAGTCAATCGTTTATCACGGGCCTGTTGTGTTAACTTCCACGGCGGCTAGGGATTAGGAATCTATGGACCTGTGTTTTCATACAATTATTTATAAACCAAAAATAACTGTTAATAGTTTGCTAAATTTACAATTTTATCAAAGTTATCTTAAAAACTCGGTAATAGTTATCCCTGTATAAGTAAGTATAGCTATGTCGTAAGAACTATACACAAATAGTTATTAAGCTACTAAACTTAAACCCGATTTTGTCCAAGAACATTTTTTGATTGCTCAAGGTGATTTACAACTGTCGTATTGCAGAGTTATTCCTACGATCACGGAATCACAAGCCTTACTCTTATTTCACTGATTAGTGGGGCGCAAGTAGTTAATTGTACACCGGATTTAAAAGGGCTATAGTTACTAAAATTACTAGAGTAACGACTAACTATTCATTTCTATAAGTGTATTATTATCCTCGCTAGAACCATATTGTCATGGACAGGCCCATCATGTACCATCCGGTTCAATTTAAATCTGACTTGTTACGTACACGTCAGAAACTGGTTAAAACATACCAGGACAAGAAACTATTATCCCCTTAAGTTAACACGACCGATTCTAAACATTTGCTATTCTTGTATAGGGAGCTATTTCGGACATCAGCCTCATTAGTTGAGGTAACTGGTGAAAATTTCCCAAAGTCATTTCCCGGATCGATTAAGTACACAGAAAAGATTTCCTAAGTCCCCTGTTATCAATTGATCATTTCTCCACAGTTCAACATATTTTCTGCTTGTCGCAGGGATTTGTCTGATTTAATTAGAATTTTGGAAAAAATTTACAAAACAGACGTTTATAACAAAGAGTATTTTAAAATATATAAAAGGTAGCTTAATTCTTGGGTAGGGTCGAGCTAGATATTAGCTTCCTGTGACGAAAAATTAGCTTTCATATGACTTCTGCTACCTTGGACTTGGCTGAAAGATCTATATTTTCTCCTTTTGCCCAAAAAAACAATATGTTTTTACGTAATTAATATGTAAATAAAAACAAAATTAAAAATAGCATTTGTTGGAACAAAAAAAAAAGGTTTTTAATAATTACCACATTTTCCTAACAACGTTACTTGCAAAAAAGAAGAAGCGAAGTATTGATCACCAAATTAACCGTTCCTTCGTCTTACTTATTGAAAAAAGTCTTGTCAGCGGCCTCAAATTAATTATCCCGAATCCCGAAGGATAGACATCACTTGTAATTGACTTGTTCATCATTTTTCCCCCCAATTTTCTTGACCTTTACTTGTATTATTGTATATTGCCAGAGTTTTGTTTATCGGGAAAGTTGTCGACTTACCCGAAACCAAATTAATTTGAGAATGTTCATAGCGCGTGAAATTAATAATTTTTCTGCAATACTTATTCTTTATCTTATTTGTTTGAAGATAGTAGATATATATAGTACGTTGTTTGTTCAACGAATACACATATATTTAAAAGCGACAGGAAGATTTTTCTATTCGATGAGGCAACGAGACGAACACGGCGTTTGCTTGATAATAAATGATACGCCTGATTATAAAAACGTGGCGCTAATTAAGATGGTATACACAGCACCACATTGCGCTAGTAGCCTTGAGACATATGATCTTAAGTCTCGTTATCTCAGTAACTTCACTAGTATACAGCATCTTTCAAACCAGAACACAGTGATGTTTGAACAGTACTATTTGGTACTTAGACGATCCCAGGCAACGGAGACCTACCACCAGTGTATTACTATCAAAAGTAAGTACTCCTATAATTATACTTTTGAATGATCAATGTCTTTAAAACTTTACCAGCTTACAGATATATTTATTGAAAAATATTATTTTTACATCACCTATTAGCAACATTGGCAAATATTTTTGCCTCTACGTCCTCTGTTATACATAGTCAATATTTTTTAATACAGACTAAATATATTCATAGAGTAGTTAAAGTAATAATAGATATGTCTTTTACTTATTTGACATTACAGTATAATTAGCTTGTTACATTTTCTAGGCTTGAAAATGTTAGCAGTTTTAAAACAGAAGGAAGAAAGTTAAATTAGACTTTAAACCGTAGTAGTAAAAGTTAGAATTCAGATACAAATTTTAAGAATTACACTTGTCCATTTGTGGCGAAATTACTTCATTTACGAAAATAAACGCGTCGCCGATTTATTGTTATTGTCACCATTCCAGTGTTCTGTTAAGTTTTCAACCCAAAACACAGGCAGCATTACTATTATTTCTAATTTAAACTCTCATTCATACCAAGTATGTCATTTCTATGCGTAGGCTAGCAGTGAATTAAAGAGAATTAAAATCATTAGCATTACTAAATTCAACTAAAGTTTGTTTTACAAAACGGCTTCAGTTAACCGTCATTAGCCTCAAAGTCTAAATTTAAAGGACCTTCAACCCCTCATTTCCGGCCCGTGCCAAAAAACATTAAGGACGCCTGATACTCGATACCAAACCACGATTTTGTATTGGCTTACATCATTATTAACAGAAATGAGGTAGGAGTAGAAGATGGGTGTTACTTAAACACATATATCAAATTGTTTTTATTTTAAAAGATAATCAATTTAAAATATATAAAGCTGTTATATTGTTTAATAACGAAGTAAGTGTTTTAAGAAAACAATTTAATAGTAGATATTAGTCTTAAAAAATTACTATTTTGTACCATACTGACAACTAATCTATAACATTGCTTCATAAGGCTAGACCTTTATACATATCTTACTGGTGGTAGCTCTCTGTTGCCGGAGAACGTCTAGATAGATACCACTGCAGCTTCTTTTTCTTCCGCCAAATAGTAATGTATATATAATATGTAATATAAATAGCAATTTGAAGTATGCTAGAAAAATTACCGAGGGTAACGAGACTTAACACTTACGTTTCATAGCGTCAAGTGCAATATGGTTAAGTATTCGCTCGATTTTCTGAAAATTTGTTTCAGATATATTAGCATACACTCAAATGCAAATTATATGTGTGTTATTTAGCTCTAAGGCGTTATTAACATATATATATATGTGTAGTTAGATCCATATGTCGGTTGTCGTGTTGACTAATGATGTCGACAGCAGGCCTCAACAAATCAGACGCACATGTGCTGCTGGTCTAATGTCGATACTGTAAGATCACATACAATGCAAAATATATTATATACTATAATCATTAAAATAAATTCTTTGAATCACTCAATGTTATCAATGACTTTAATAACCAAATTTTACGATTTTGTTGTGCAGTTAACTATTACTATTAATATTTAACTATGATATTTATTTATTTAGAGAGTTGTTTAGTCAGTAGAGGTTACACCGCGCAAACAACTTTCTGTATGTGTACCAAATATGTTTATCTTTCCTAAATAATAAATAGATATTTTCTTTACTTCTTTACACAGAAGAGATTGAAAGTTATTTATCCTTTTACTGCAATACACAATAATCTACAGCGAATTTTTTTACTTTTGTATTACTGTGACTGAAATAGTATTAACTGTGACATGACATAACAGCTCTTCACAGCTACGTCATTACAGTTCACCCTTCAATATCCGGTGCGAGTCGCGATTTCCGCTCGGGTATCCGGGTATCCGGGTGGCTGATGCAACGATTTCACTCGTTACGAAAGGAAAACGAAACATTCTTTAGAATCAAGTGCAGCGTGGCGGTCAGCTATGAATAAATGCCGAGGTTATTTGAATAAGCTTTTGCGCACTGGTATACATTTTAAGACACAAAGCCACGCGGCTAGAATACAATATTGTTTATACTACGTGGTATATTTAAATTTTACATCCGTTTTAGTAGTACTATATAATAAATAATGCATAAAAGGAACAACTTTATTTAATAATATTTACCTTATTGAAGAATATATTTTTAGTACCTGATTGCATCAGTTTAAGAGACTAATACGTTGATTTAAATACTCTATAACGATTGTACCTTTTAAACTGGAAGAGCTACATGGATATTACTTAAAATTAAATGAAGTACAGGATAAGGAGACCAGAAATCATAAATAAAAACTTTATAACTCTTTAAAGAGATATGAAATAACCAAGTTAACACTGTGAAAGGAGGAAAAAGCAATTTCCAAAGTATGGAAATGATAAGACGTCGTATAAGCTTACTTATAGTTAAAGCTTGATTTAAACAATGATTATTAGTAATATTTATTTAAGTATTTATATATATGAAACCAGGCAGCATTTGACTTAAACTTCATGTGATGCTAAACAACAATGAGTAAAGGCCTTAATTCCATCAATACACTGCATTATATATCTGATGAATTGTTACATTATCATCATCATCAGCCGATAAATGCTCACTCCTGAATTTAGACTTTCCGCAAAGATCTACTCTCAAATCAGTCTTGCACAGATTGTATTCTTGCACTACAAATATTCTTGTGTTTATTAATGAAATAACAAATATCAATTTCGAAGTAATTTTGGACACACCACAGCTATTAAATTTATCCGAAATATTACCATAAAGTGACAGGACTCATCTGAAGGACTTGTTACGGTAATTTTACTATCTAACTTACGATAACAACCTATCTAAGGTTACAATCTCCAGTTTCACAGGTCGCCTCTTAGACCCTCGTCTATACAAATTAACAAACAAGTAACAAATTAGTAGTTAAAACTATCTAGTGAAAAACTCATGGATAAATACATAGTCCGATTCAGACAACGTAGTAATATTTATGTATGTGTATTTATTTATTCTAAACTGCAACTTATCACATTTCACCTCCCTAAAGGTTGACTGGTAGAGAATGTTCATAGGCATGCATTAAGCCCGTCTTTATATACCTAATTATAAAGTTTTACAAAAAGAATAAAAAAAGACTCATTCTATTACATATTAATTAATATTTGATATTAAAATATTTCTTCTTCTTAAAGAGCCTGTCCATTACTGGAGTCAAATTTGAGAATTTATATCAATCTTGAACCATTTGGAATAGTTGATCTACATTGGTAATACTGATCCACATACCAATGCTTCCTACCCAGGATGTTTTTGGCATGAAACGTATCTTCTGCCTTCAACTTTACCTGTCATAATAAGTTTATAATTATAGCAATATAATTAATACACAAATTACTATTTAACTGGTGGTCTCTGTTGACGACGGTCTAGGTAAGTATAACCGCAGCTTCTAACACAGTCTCCAAATAGTAATAACCAAACATGGCCGTGTTACAGTTTGAAGGCTGCTGTATGCCAGTAAAATTACTGGGGTAACGAAGCTTAACGCCTGATGTATCAAGGCGATGACCGCAATATGGTTCTGTGTATATGCAAGCATATCACTTAAAAACAAGTGAAGGCCTTGCTCGTCTCGTCGCCTCGCAACATAAAAAATATACAATATTCAATAAAAAGACATAAAAAAGTAAAACCAAATATCTTTTGTGAATTTTGATTTAACTCATATCTATCGCGATACATGAATTCAATGGATTTTTTGATATATTTGTTTTATCATTCAAAAACTATCTCAATGGAAAACGAATTGTAGTTTGTACGATGTGTGTGATATTGCTACCATTCTGCGAAATTGTCTACTAAAAGCTTTAACACGTAGTTTAACTATGTTACTTAATGTTAGCTTCATATTTAAACTCGTATGTTTGGTAAATTATAAATTCTTATATGAAAGATCTTTTCACAAAAATTGGTAAAGAATAAAAGTAAAACTTTTATCCTGGGGATGAATTTTAATCGCAGAATTGAATATGAAGGTTATGAAACTACCGCGATATCTATTACTGAAAAAGCAGTTGATTTTCATTACTCTCCACCATCTTTAAAACTCTTCAAGGAAAGAATTTGAAGTGTGCAGTACAAAGAAAGTTTGAAATTGGACATTTATTCGGAGAAGCTTTCCCGCGAGAGGTTTATATAAGATTGAAAATTTTACGTCAAATTCAAAAGCTTATTACCTTATTAAAAAAATAATAATATGAAAGCATTCTTCTTTAATTTCTTCTCTAAATCAATACGAATAGTACGGTTACATATAAGATAATATTGTATGAAAGAATAATGGGTTGTATTCTAAATTTACTTGAATTGCGTTTGCATTGAATTCTGTAAAATGCATGAACAACAGTTTTTTTTTGTTTGAAAAAGATCTTATTTTTTATAAGATTTACCTAATCACAAGTAGTTTTTATTTAGAGACAGACTATCGGGTTAGCAGTTGTACCAGTTAATTTCAAAGTTAAGAATGTTCTTTGTAGTTGAACGATGTTTAGCTCTTTCGTGTTTGTTAATGGTTAATTCTGTTTTTCTACTATAACAATAAAACAGAGATATTTTATATTTTTTTACTTTTTTTGTATTCTATTATCAGCCGATAGACGTCCACTGTTGTGTATGGCCTACCGCAATAGTGTTTTTGTATTATTCGACTTTAATTATTTTCAGACGTTCACTTAATAGCAAATGATACGAAGGCTCACAACAACGTGGGTCTGGTTATTATGATATACACTTCACCAAATTCCTCTCAACTTAAGACAATATTTAATTCCTCGTTATCTCAGTACTTTCTCTATCTACTTCTCTCTCCTTTCGAACTAGTACTCAATAATGTTTGCACACAAGTATTTGGTGGCTGAAATTGATGACTTAGAAGGACGCTGGCACACGGAGTTCTGCCCCGAGCATAAAAGAGTTCTATTTTGGGATTGTAGAGACAAAATTTAAATAAAAAAAAAATTCTTTGTAAATAAAAAGGAACTTTTTAATTGAAGTGAACCGTTCTCCATCGGGACGGACAGCCAACCAAACAAAAAGACACGCCCAAACAAAACCACGGCACAGTGAGCTGCAGTCGTAAATATAATGGTCAGTATAGCGGGGGACGCGGCTCAGTGGCCGGAACCGGCGCCTCCACAGGATATTGCACAGTAAACTGCCGTCGTGTAACGGTTCGAATGTTTACCAGAGCATACTGCATGCTTTTACGGAATTAACGCGGCTTTTTGTGTTTAATACTGTACATCAAGTTGTCAATAGCACGAACGTACGCGTTATTTGTAATAAACGCTTTCATGTAACTTTCGAAAAATATTGCATACAGATTTTCTCTTTCTCCGTGGCATTTATTACTTCCATCTGAGGGTGGGGTCTGCTTACAGATTAAAGTAATGTATTTTTTTTTATTCACAATTGTCTAGCATTCTACAAAGTTTTAAGTGATAACGAGGCCGTATATAATGAAAACTGTTCACTTATAATCCTGTGGCTTTCATTTGTTGACAGCTGGTTTCTATTTATTTATTCATTATTCTTTCTCTCTTTCTTTTTTCCCTAACTTGCCAATCCTTTCATTCTACATTCACATCTTTCACTCTTTCTATATATCCTTATCTTTTGTGATCTTCAAATTTCGCCGCATTTTTAGTTTTATTTATTTTTACTATTTCTGTCTTTTATCTTTATTTATTCACTTTTTCAATATATATTTTCTATTACCTCACCAACAGGACTAAGTTTAGACATATACATAACATATGAAAGTGGAATCTAACCCAGCGTATAGCAATAGTGTGTCGACTTTAATGTATTCGGTTATTTAGAGATAAACACTTTGTTAAGCCTATCAATAATATTAATCATGAGTCGATTAAAGTCTACTGCTGGATATAGGCCTCCTCCAAAAATCTCTACTCTATTCGGATCTGCGCTGTCTACATCCTGCGGTTTTCCGCGCCTTTCACTAGATCATCAGTCTACCTTGTCGGGGGGCTGCCAGCACTGCGATTACTGGTATGCCACTCTAGGACCTTACTGCCCTATCGGCCGACAATCTTTCAAGCGACGTGCCCTGTCCATTGCCGCTTAATTCTAGCAACGGCTTCAGCTATGTCTATGACCTTAGTTCTTCTATGGATCTCCTCATTTCTGATGCGATCGCGCAGGTATACTCTGAGCACTCTCTCCATTGCTCTTTGGGTGACTCTGGGTCTTTAATGTGGCCGGTTGGAAATGATACAATATTACTGTTGAGAGTAAACTGTACGAGTTAATAATATAATACTTATTATCCCACCCAAAACCTCCGGACTAAGTGTACTACTTAACAAACACAAAAATAAAAGATGAAAATTTCTGAGTATTTTTATCTAAATTAATATAAACTGTTAAATTACTAAGTTAGGTAATATTTCCATGTAACCATTTAATAAAACTCCATTCATTTATTTTTAGTATAGCGGCAGCAACACATTTCGTTAACTGCCCCTAATTTTAGGCCAATTTGAAAACGAAACAAGATTAACTATAGCACTTCATCTTTGGCCTCATTAAGTGCAAACAGTTAGCACATTAATTAGCTTTCATTTAACAAAGAAGCCTAGGCTTTTTTATTACGTTTAAATTAAACTTTAGATGGTATATTATTAGTATATTTTTTGTTATCAACTCTACTACTGCTTATCTATACATTAATGTATACATGCCATGTCTCTATTCCGCATGGGCCAAGCCATTGCCCATCACTCAGCGGCCGCCGGCCCCCACCGCAACTACTCCAGTTGCCAAGGGA
>DWLS01007869.1:0-10361 GCA_018246255.1 Pachliopta kotzebuea | reverse complement strand
GTACAGATGTGAAGACTAATTATTTTGGCACGCGGGGGTGCGGTGTGTGTGTGGGCGGCAGCCTCCCCCACCCCCCGACTCACGTGCCCGTGCGCGCTGTTACATATTAAAAGTATTTCAGAAGTCCTAGGTGTCCTCTACTCGTTGTGTGTGAGCTATTAAATCAAGCAAAAAGAGTTGACATCGCAATACAAGCGGTAGATAGATTGACAGCTGGGGGAGGGTTGGTCCGGATACATGGCGCACGGGGATGGCGGGTCTGTGGAGAGAGGGGGTGGAGCGGGAGGGGAGAGCCCGGCGGAATTAGTCGCGACAAGTAAAATGCTCGTAAACACAATTTAACTGCAGGCACTAATTGACTTTCATGGACACTCCTCGTCGCCGGGGAGAGGTCCATGTTCGAAGTTCTAGCGGCGAGGAGTGGCCGGCGCACAAGTCATGTTTTTAGAAAATCAGCTGAAGCCGGATACCGAAAGGCGGGTGTGCAGAACAGCTGCGCTCGCCGCATTCGCCAGTGAATTCGCACGGAAACCGCGCGCTGCCACGGCCAAGTAGACGCTGGCTACCATCGTTTCCGGCGACTGCTACTCCGTCCGAGCTGGTCGTGCACTTACAACCTCGACACGGCCTCTTAAAGATGATTGCTCCTTAACAAGGGCTGCTTCTCACGCGCACGTCCCGGTCGCGCCCCGGACGCGCCTCCGTGCGCAATTAAATGACCGCGCCGCATTTCACGGCGCCCCTAGCCCCCCTCCCCTCTCTAACCCACCCCCGGACCCCGCCACAGCCCTAGTTTTACTTTCAATTGTAGTTTACTGCCGCCGCCGTAAACCCCTCCCCCCCTACCTCCCCACTCCTCCTCCTGTCCTCTTACAATTAACAAAACTGAGTTTTGGATATTTCATTACGTCCACTTAGTAATTTAATAATGCCGACGTCAGCACCGCTCCGCGCCCGACCCACCACCGAGCTGACAGCTGTTCCAGTGTGACCGTCAGCACGCACCTGGCGCTTCTGGCGACGGCGTTAAACAGTTCCCCGAGGATAATGTATGATTATATTGGGACGGAGGGGAATGAGAGGACAGACCAGCTGGCCAAGGACGCTGTCCTTTAAGGATAGAAGACCGGTATATGAGGATTGACCCGTTTCATTTGTCGTATGGCAGCTCAGGCATTGAGTACACTTTACGACTGGAACCGATGGTATGTGGAAGGGACGCCGGCATCCGTAACCCGGGTGTTCTTCCCGGACATAATGTCACCTTTTCGCGTGCTTCGACGACTGAAGCTAGACGCGCGTCTGGTCCAAATGTTCACTGAACACGGGAGATTCTCCGAATACTTGCATCGGTTCAAGTGTAAAGAGAGTCCCTCGTGCCTGACCCTGCGGTGGACCAGACAGTAGTGGACGTAATCACTCCTATCCCTTATATAGCAGGGAAAGGTGCAACTGCCAAGTGGAGATGAGGAGAAACATTAGTACTGGTAGCACGGCTCCCTGATGACGTAAGACAAAAGTCGCCGCATATTTATAAAATATTGCAAGAAAGTAATAAAAAGCAATAAAGGAAAACAAAAGCTAGTGAATGTGAAAGGAAAATGTTAAATAGACATTAAGGACGAGATAGAAATGTAAATAAAGTAGTAAGGACATATGTGGACATAAAGAATACTGAGAAATTAAAATAATAAAAAATTTAAAAAAGCGGCGAATGTTTAGGAGGCGATGAGTGAATGTGGACAAAAAGATAAGTATTAGGAATGGAAGATGGAAAACCTGTTGAGTGAAAGAGAAGAATAAGTTAGGGAAAAGGAAAGTTAAATAATAAAAGAGAGATACAAAAGATTGAACCAAAGAGACCCTTATTGAGATTCGAGAGCCGCATACAAAACACTAGCAAGGGCATTTCCCTTCATCCACTAGTATTCTTAACCCGAAGTATCACCTGTAGACTACGGTCACAGGGTAACTTACCGTAATTACACGGAGGTCAAGACTCATGCTGGAATAGAAGGGAACGATAGGGCGGACCACTTAGTTAAAGAAGCGGCCCTCAAACTAAACAAGAAGCCTGATTCATTCATCAAGACGGAAATAAGATTGGGAACTCTTGATGAATGGGCCCCTACCAAACAATTCTTTCTCGACGCTATAAGAGCTTAACCAATTTTGAAGAGTCTGGGCTTGAACTCGACTGCTGTATAGGTGTTAACGGAGCACGGTGGAATTTAGGAATATTTACACAGATTCTTTGTTAAGGGTAGCTCGGCGAGCTCCAGCAACCTGCCCAAGAATGAAAGTATCTCACATATTGTAATAGAATGTCCTACTTACACCAAAGTAAATATATCAGACTGAAATGGAAATAAATTCAAATATAACAAGTAGTAATATTAGTCAGTTAGCAGTGAGATAGATTCTTGGAATGTTGTATCAAAACAGTTGAGAAGGCGTGTGGTAAAAATAAATAGCAAACAAGTGGGAAATGTGTATTCTATATTGAGTATACATGCAGCTTGAACTTAAGCAGGAAAAGTAAAACGTGAAAAGCTTTAGTAACAGAATTAATAATATAAATGTAATTAAACAATAATATGTAATTGAATATTAACACAAATATAGACCTTGATTTACAGCGTTAAAGGGATAGTACTAATAACAAAAGAAAAACCTCACCGCCAAGGATTATCCATAATATTACTTCCCATTTGCTTTCTGTCTATTCCTGTTAAATAAATACCGAAGATAGAAACACCCAGGAGACGGCTCTCCTTCCGCTGCGGTTGAAGCCTCCTGGCCGAGTTTTCGGGTCGGTCTCGTCGGGGGCCTCGCGTCCGCTCTTAAACAACGGCGCACACTCTTTCAGACCTCGGTTTCTAAACAACTATTTAAAAAAAAACCAAAACGTTTACTTCATTCCAAAAGTAATCTAGTAAACAACAAATAATCTGTCTCCTCCACGACGTATCCGTAGTTGGGAAAGTATAACGACACACAATATCAACGGCTAATTACAATATTACACAATTTTCCATGTAAATAATTAATGTTGAAGTGTTATGACGAACTGGCACTTCCTCACTGAAGTCCAGGGGAAACATGCAATAGTGTAAGGTTCGGGGGCGCAAGTGGATTGCGATGGAAACGTGCGGAACCACTCCGACCCACACTAAAACACAGAGACAACATGTAATATATCTGTATGATTTGGATTTGTTTAAACGAATTAAAAAGTAATCAGAAATAACAATTGTTACATGGATCATAATGGAGGAGTTTAGCTCCGTGTTCTGACTGAGCGCGTGAACCACTCCAAGATCTTTTGAACTGATTTCTGAATGTGGAGACGCTTGCGCCGGCGGGCGCGGCATTTCCCTGGTGGCATTTCTCTCTTCTCACCTTCCCTGTGTTTAGGCTCCTGACGCGGGGCCGAAGCCAGGGTGATCCTATTAAATCGGGTGGTTTGAGTGAAACTTTAATGAGACTCCACCGGGACAAGAATCCTCGCCTCTGAGAACGGACCTCGGAGCCTTTCCCATTTTAGATTAGCCCTTTCGGGTGACGTCACTGTTTACGTCACATAGTATTGTTGTCAAAATGGGAGGAGCCGGGGTCGTCATGCGCGAAGAAGCTCCGCCCCTCACCCTGCTCCATCCAACCGGTATATAAGGCTTCGTCGGAGCTCTCAGCGGCAGAGGCGAATCTGGAGCTGGAGCGGGCGGTCGGCGCCGGCAGCTGGAACTTTACCACGAGAGACTTCACGGTGAGTTCATTACAATTTCACAATAATTTGTCGCTGTACAACTACAGGGCGCACGGAACGGCCCAGCAACCGAACCCATCAATTTTTTCACAAATGTAATTTCGTTTGTAATTTAATTATTTAAACATTATCACATAACCAACATATTTATATAGTTTAATTTATTTCTCCGTCTGGTCAGGAATATATATCGGTCGGGGCAAAAGTTAATAAAAATATGTAGGTGCCATTTTGTTTCGTAACATTTTGCTTGATCTTGTAGTCAGAGACATGATCCCATTGCTATAGAAATTTTAGGACTTCTGGTCGAAATGCCGCGACAAATGGTTTTGTTAATCCTCTCGTGATGTTAACCTGACACTGCCTAAAGAATTCTGATGAGACCGAAACAGGTGGAAATCTGAAGGTCAGGACTATACGGCAGATACATTAACACCTCCCAGACAAACTCTCTTAAATTTTGCTGAGCGTCTAAGTATATGTAAGATCATCATGATGAAAAACCACACCCTTTTGTTGATTAATTCCGACCACTTTCTCTCAACTTGCTTTCATCTCATCAGTTTTTCGTAGTAAAGTTTAGAATCGATGCTCCTGCCGGCTGGTAACAGCTCATAATAAATAATGCCCTTCCAATCCCACCACACAGCATTCCCCTGTTGCGAGTTAACCCGGATTTCGCCAGAGTCTGTGAAGCCTGACCGGCCTTTAACCACGACCTTTTTCGCATGTTCTTGTCGTACGTGATCCACTTTTCATCACCAGTTATCAACTTCTTCAAAAATGGTTCGGTGTCGTCGTAATAAAGACCCACAAACGAGCACACGGTTCATTAGGTTTCTTTCAGTGAACTCGTGAGGTACACAAATGTCGAACTGTTTTGTGTACCCAGTTTTTTTAAAAATGCGTCAAAACTGTTTTGTGGTCAATTTCTAGTTCTTCAGCTACGGCGTACCTATTGATATGTCAATTTTGCTCAACTTTTACAAAAAGGACATCCATTTTAACCGCAATAGGCCGACCGGAGCGACGTGTATCTTTGACATTATAATGTTCCGGATTGAAAACGCTTAAACCAAATTTGTGCCGCTCTCACAGACACTGGCTACATAAACATCGTAACATTCTGTTCTAAGGCTCGCGTTGCATTTTTATCTTTTTATGTAGTAAAATGTATCGAATTTCTTCATCACATACATTTCACTCGTCTTGATACGTACGAGAAAACAAATGAAAATCACACATTTTCCCAATTTGCTTTTGGAAATATGTACTTCAAAATTTATACTTTCAATGTATACCAAAACCAGCCTCAGATACAAATAGTATAGCCAAATAGATTTTATTACGAGTTCATACATACAATACATTCGAAAAGACATTTTCCTCAATGTTCGTAAAGTCTGAAAATTGTACAGTCACGCTAACTAAGGTGAATCTTAATTTAATTATTTATACTTGTTGCTCTGACGGTCATATTTCACCATCGCACCGTTCGCCATCGACGTCCTCATACTCTACAACTTCAATGGTCACGTACGGTTCGGTTTCAAAGAAATTTCCTCCCAAGAACCATCGCGGTCGGCGACCACCAGAATCTCGGCCTTTTTCACAATTCCTTCAGTTAACGCACTGCACCGGTCCTCATCTAATTTTTGCGTTCTTCCGACGCGTGTCTTCGACAATCCTTAGTTTGAGGTTACCGAGTCGAACTTAACGGAATTCTCGAACCGCGGAACTAGTAGACGCTGCGAAGATCCTCCTATTCTGGATGCAGCCTCCGGTGTCTGGAGCTTAACACTTTACTGTACAACAGCAACAGCGAGATGTAAACCGGTGCACATGCACAGTTGTCGCTGGACGAGCACAATGTGTAACACATCATTTGATAAGTTGGTGCGGCGTGCAGACTGTTATTAGGTATCGATATAAAGGCTTTAGTTGGTAGGTGATAGGTTTTAATGAAGAGTGGGCCCCTGTGTGGGACAATGGGCAATAGTTTTAGTGAATAATAGAAAGTATAGGGCGCGAACTATGGGTTCGGTTCACGTCACGTTTACACCATTACCAACAACATACTCCAGCTTTCTCAATTCACGGAATATGTCCCCATTTAGTTTTGGTAATATTTTATATAACAAGTGGTACTCACATAAATGGGATACATTCAAACAGAATTGAAGTGCTCATTGTGTGAATTTTGGACACAACGGCAAGAATAACAGCGCCGTGGCGGCGCGTGCGGCGGAATGTTGACATTGTGTTAAAGGATTGAAGTGGTCCGTCCGACCGACGCGCCCACACACTAACTCGCCACTTATCCTTTGACCGATTGTTATAATTAATTTTAATCAAATTATTTAATATTTTATGTGTCAACATTACACACAAGCTCGTGCTGACGTCGGCGTGACGTGTTAAATGTGAAACGTACGGCGACAGTCCGCGCGCTGCACTTGTAATGTTAACTTAAACACCTCATCCCAGATGTTGTTATTAAATAAAACTGCATCCGCACCCCCGCCCTCACCCCCCCCCGCCTCTAACTTTAAGTGTAATCATTTCGTCTAAGTGGTAGCGCGCGCCGGCGGTGGGTTTAATTTCGCAGTAAGCTTTTATTAATGGCGGGTGGTGGCGGAGCGTTTCGTTTCGTTTCGTTCGTTTCGAGGCTGTGATCAAATCATCTCCAACGTTACGCTGATTGTCTGCAAGCGTTTAATAATTCGTTTGAATTTTTTACACCGGTCACTCCGTGGACACAGTGCCGCCGCGGAGGGGAGCTCGCTGGAACAATTACTTGCGTCGTGTTACTTCTTATCCTCATCGGTGTGTGAAGGAGCCGTGCCAGAGCTCGGCCCGCAGCGCCCACGGGGCCCACCTCGCGCCGCCAGCCCGCCGGCGAATTAATTTGACAATAAACAGCTTTTGTCAGCTCCGGGGCTAATCCGGGAATAAAGGCGGATCCATTTGCAAATTCTCGAAGTGAATTAATCCGGATTTCGAGCGGGTAGGAGCCGGGCAGGAGCGGGGTAGGAGCGGGTCCCGCCTGCCCCGGACGGCTCCGCGCCCATTGTATCTTTATTAACATTATCTTCAATTAATTTGGCAAATGAACTCGTTTGAGTGGGCCATTGTCATTTCGGAGACGGCGGGAAATCCTAACATTGCGCCCCCGCCCCCCTTCTTCTTCTTCCCCTTCTTCAAAATAAAGCGCATTGTAACCTCTCTCCCCCCTCGCCACTATCCCCCCTCGTACCAGATAACTTATAACCAGTATGCTTATCATGTCACAATACCAAATCATTTGATTACTGACTCCGTACACTACAGTAAAGGTAACAGTTACAACGCCAGTAAATCGGCAACAGCTGGCGGGGGGTAGTTTTTAACGATCGTCCGGTCTGTAGAGCTGTACCAAAGTAAACCTAAGATTTAAATAAATATTACTCCAGTAAACAAAGAATTGCAAATGTTAAAAAATCGGTAAACCCCATGTAAATATCCGCCGTCACGTGTCGCCGCGAAGCTGTCGAGTAATTAAAGACGCATCTGTAAGAATTGTAATAGGAGCAACAATCGGGGGCTCAGCTCAGGGCACGTGAGGGGTGCAGGGGGAGCGGGGGAGTAGCCTGCGAGATATCAATCAATTTGAAATCACTGATGATCACTAAGGACACGCACAGCGCCCGCTGCGGGGACTCTGGCGCGGGTAGTGACACGCGTCCCCGGAAGCGGGAGTCGGTGTCAGTGGTGGTGGTGGTGTGAGTGGATCGGTGTATGGGGAGGTGGTACAGGAGCTCGTCCCGTCTCCGATACGTCGTCGGCGCCGCGTAGATCGCGGCGATTAGGGCGCTTTATCGCGGCGGCTATAAAGCGGCTCCGCGTCCGATCGCACGTTATTGACGCGTTACTGCGGCCGTAAACCGGCAGTAAAAGCGACGATAACGCCACGCCTTACCTAAACACTCAAGAATGTAAGAATGGTCAATGGGAGTCGCAGTTCCTGGTTATTGTCTCGTGTGACAATATGCGGTGCTATGGAGTGCACTCCGGCGCACTCCGCCGGCTCGCTCCGCGCCGCGCGCACAGCTCCGTCTCCCTGCTCAGGTGAGAGCTCCTTTATTACCTATACACAGCCATAAATCTATTTAGAAATAATTATTTCTTCTAATTATATACTTCGTAAAATCATTTTTGCCGCCGCCGAAGAAGAGAAGTCAACGGACGGGTACAGCGCGCTGCGACACGCGGTCAGTGACGCGGCGGGTTCTCTTTTTTTATAATTCACTTGGTCTTTCGTCAGATAAGCAAAAGATAGCCCCGAATCCATCACCCATAAGCAATGGGAGCCAACAGAGCAAGCTCTGCAGCCCCGCTTCGGCTGCAATTGGCAGCAAGTGCGGTGCTTTTTAGCGCTGCCTCCCGCAGCCCCCAGGCCACTTCAGGCTTGAGTTTGAGAGCCGTAGCCCTCAAACTCAAGCCTGGAGTAGCCGCCGTGACCGGCACTACACCTCGGGCCACAGTTACTAGAGCCCCTGCGCCGCGACAAGGCGTGAACCAGTTCTGATCGCGGGGGTACGTGTGGGGGTGCGCAGCGTACCGGCGGGCGTCCCATTAGTTCGCGTCTCGATATCAAACGTTTTAATTTGGCGGCTCTCGCCCCCCCGCGACCCAGAGAGGTAACAAATCTACACAATACCTTCAGTGACGTACATGAATTACAGATTTTTCATTATCGACTCGCAATATTTTCGTCAGAGTTTGCGCGTTCAAAAATCCGCAAAGCGTTCTGCGAGCGAGGGGGTGGTGGGTATGGGGGTGAGCTCGTACCACGCCGCTATTCACGTTGCCGGCCTGCTGTTCAGCATAAACATATCGCAAGCGGTTCCCGTACACGCATTTACTAGTTTGCTGACTCCGAAAACCGCTCGGAATAACAATAAATCGTGACGTTGCTGCGCTCTGCTGGCCTAAATTGAAAAATTGCAACCCGCAGCCCGTGCACCGCGCACCCTCACACTCACACCCCCGGGTGAAACTAATCAATATCTATTATTTATTAAGTTAACATGAATGCAAAAGAGTACCGCCCACACTCGTGTAACTTTATGCCACTATTGTCATAGACACAGAGCAGAAGTACAAAAGGAGCCTGCTGGAGGGGGTCAAGTGGAAAGTATCGACTCGTACGTCGTGATGACTCCCAGCATTTGTGGCGTTCCTTTATATCAACGGGGCGGTTGGGATCTTAGGCGAGGATAGTACGGGGGCTCCCGCCGACAACTAAACGACTCCGATGTAGTAACACCGGTAGGTTTTCCATGGATCAGTCTCCAAGGTCAAGTTTCCACAGCGCAGTGTCACTGCAAACAAAATTTGTATAACTCGTCTCCTCCACAAACCGCTCGGTATCATCTCGCCCGCGCCGCACACCACTTCAACCTTCCTAGGAAGCAGTTTCTCCTCACGTTGTACTACGGTAAACTTTCTATTTATTGTACATTGCGTTTCCTTCGCAGTAACAATTGATTTCCCCCCCATCCCTTGCCGGCGCCCACTCTCAGCCGGCGGCGCGTTCATTTCGTTTGATATTACTTGGTTTAATTAAATGCGCTTAACGGAAGCGTCGGCTGCGCCCAACTTGCACAACTTGTAAGTTGAGAGTCGCGGGGGGGGGGGGAGGGGGCGCGGTGGGCAGAGGGACCAAGGAGGGGGACAGGGGGCTCAAACAGGAAACGGTGTGGAATAGATGTGAGAGTTGTGCCATTGCCCCGAAGTTCGCAAAACTGCCTGCCTGTATGCCTTTTAAATTTCCTTTTTTTTAGGCACATGGCCCAACTCTTAAACTCTATTCCACTTGATGGTACGTGGCGTTGTACTGTTCTATATTAAAGCGCGCTTTGTAATAATGCGAGGGATGATAACGAAGGGACGAATACCTGCACCCTGCGGGGTAGCAGGCTGACGGCAGTGTCGAATATTTATTTTTATCCTACCTGGGTAGCTCTTAGGCTAATAACACCAGAGGTATCACTAGCGTGTTGCCGACCCTGTAAACAATACTCCACGCCCTTCTTTAAGAACTTCATATTGTAGCTCATTCCACAACTTGAGTGTTCGCGAAAGAAAACACCTTTCAGTTGATCATCGATAATACTAACTTTGTTTTGTATCGAGTCCAAGGGTCCCAGTATCAACTGGCATTTACACGTCCCCGCCCAAAGGTACGAACAGTACTCTCACTTCCACCTAGTGACTATATCAAGCTTTATAGATTCCCGCTCGACCTTGGCAGGACCCTACCACCGTAATGTCTACTCGCATTAAGTTTCATCTATTTCTCTGTCTGATCAGTTGAGACTGCCTAATCCTAGCAGTCTCCTATTCGGCTTGAACCTCTGCTTGCCGAACATTTTGATTGCAATAATCCCCAACTCGCAGCCAGGATTCCCGATTTCTTTATTGACGGACTCAATTTAAACTTTGTAATATCAAATGCTGAACAATTTGACGTGAGGGGGTGGAGGCGACGGAGCATCAATCAAGGGGGTGAGGTGACAACCGCCCCCCCCCCCCCGCAACCATAGCCCAATCT
>DWLS01007868.1:0-10361 GCA_018246255.1 Pachliopta kotzebuea | reverse complement strand
AGCAAATGTAATAAACGTTGCTTTCCAAAAAAAATTGAAACGTGTACGGTAAAACAATTACATGGTACACGGAACCGATAAGCATTTTTGATCTATATTCATATCACAGGAAAATATATTCTTTGTAGGCTTTAAGAAAAGGATAGATGTTCTTTAACTCTCGCTACCTTTCGAGGATCTCTTTGGCTATAATATAAATAAATTAAATTTGTCACAAGTTGAGATCTCGTGATGAGTCTTATCAAATTTGTTTACGATTTATTTTTTAAAAAGAATTTCCTTTAAATATACTAAATCGATTTTTGTTGTAGAGAAGCAATTTAGATGAAGATATATAAAATAAATATAAAATTATATACTCTCGAAAATTGTATTCTCTTGATGTGACAACGGATGTAATCTGTTGTTGTCTACATGTGTAAATATTTACATAATCATTTATATAAGATGCAGCAGGCATACCTATTTGGCGTAGAACTGGAATTCAAAAGATCTAAAAAAATGTGTGTGATGAACTAGTTGGATGTTTTTAGAGAACTAATCTACTATTTAAAATATAGTCTCAATGCTTCGTTTTCGAGATTATAAAAGCGTATTATATACAATCAGATGTGTTTAGACGAGTTGACTATTGCACAACCTTTCGAACATAATCTTTCCTAATAAAACAGACATGAGGAATTATGTGAACATTTGTAAACACTGTATTTTATTTGGACAATATTTTTAGCTGTTCAGCGACTGTAGGTGCTTATTAGGCGGCATGAACAGAAAACAACGACTTGTATGTATATTAGTACGTTACCATATCGAATGTGCGGCGGTCGGAAACGACTTCGATCACGCGATACTTTTGATTCACGTCCTGAAAACCTTGTAAGAATGTCTACTCAATACCAAGAAATTATTATTAACGAAACTGTATTGTAAACATTTTAACGTCTACATGGTATTGAATATATTATTATTGAAGTGAAAGTAAATGAATATAGTATTAATGTTTGTTATAATGTAAGTTTTCTTGTTGATAAATAAATACGAGTACAATAATTTAACAAGTAATTATGCAAGATTTGGCATGATGGCCGATATTGAAATTTAGAGTTTGTCAACATTGCAGTCTCCATGTATGAAGGTATAGATAGATACCTATAGCTATCATAGAAAGCAACTAAAAAAGTCCCCGTGTTCGTTAATTTTGTGGGCAGGACTCTCATCATGTACTCTCTTTATTGGTTTTGTGTTTTATGTAACATAAGGCCACGTCGTAGGAGGTTTCTAGATTATTGTGTCGAATATCCCGGAATCTAGTACTATTTAGCAGATAACAACAAGGCAATGCCTGTGTTGTAGTAAAAAGTATAGCTATGCCTACCTCTGTAGCAAAACAAAAGTAAGTAAATATTACTCTTCTCCAGTTTCAAAGGCATTATAACTTACGAAGATATTGAGGTAATCAAACCAGAACATTATATACCCATGAGAAAATTTTTGCTGTGTAACCTCTTTCTTATTTGAACTTGTCGTCAATATCTGTAGCTATATAAATTACATACTGTAAAAGAGGTTATGTTTAATAACGTTTTACCAATTTCATAAGAAAAATGTGTAAAAAAATTCAAATGGGTTATCCATTCGAATCCATCTCACGTGAAGATTCGAAATCGGTCAGCGAGTCGGGAAGCGTACTCCCCGCGGTATGACAACACGTGACCGGACTTTATTCAACTTACGCTACCTTTGTTCTTGTTCTACAGATCGATATGTACAATTTTCAATACGTATTTTATTTCAGCTGTAAGTGGAATTTGTGAAGTAATGCAACCCTCAATTAACCAGATGTTTACATTTGTCCACACATTTTAAAATTCTTATTATTTTTATCGATTATTTCTGCCTAAAACTTAAGTACAAAAATTTTAATTAAATTTACGGAATAAGGTACAACCGTATAAAGTAAGACAAAGTATGTAACTGACACTTAAAACTGATGAAAAATGAAGGAATGAACTCTTAAAATTGCGGTGTAATCTTCTTAAACAAAAATTATCAATATTTGATTTAATTCAAACCAGGTTAAATGTTAAACTTCAGATTCATTTAAGACTTCTGGTCATTCATTCATCTCTAACCATATGAATTTATTTGAGTTATTGTTTTAAGTGCAAAGGGATGATTAAGTCATTATTATAAAAAGAAAACCACAGCGATAATTATCGTGTTGAAGTAATTAAAAATTTTACGTACAAAAAAAAATTGCGTGAGTTTCATACATTATTCACAGTGACGTTACATACGTGAAACATTCGTTTAAGGGTTTTGAAAATTTATTTACTTTGAGTCTTATAAATAATTAAAAATTTTAAAGGACTGAGTTAACTGGCGCCAGGTTTTCAATGGAAACTAAGTATTGAGTTGAAATTTATTTTAGTACGAAAAAATAAAATTGAATTGTTCGTGTTATAAAAGTTATAGTGGGTGGTAGGGTTAAGATTATTGTCCTAACACAGCGAATTTGATTATGTCATGTTCTTTGACGAATAACGGTATATAGCAGTATCATACAAAATTATAAATATTATCTTAACTTCTCCAATATAAAACGCTATCTATATGAGGTTTGGTGTTGTAGATTCAAAATTAATACGTATTTATTCATTTCTAAAAAAATTATCTTGTAATCAAAATCTTTTAAAGCAGTAAATTCTTATTAAAGTAATAAGAATATGAAAAATATTTATGAGTTTGTACATTCATAGATTTGTTAATTAATTTTAGAAATATTTATTAACCAAAGAGACTTATTTTGTTATCTACATATTATTATTTGCAGGATTTATGTAAGTACAAGTACCAAGTTATGAGCAATTATTGTTTGCATACTCTTCTATTTAGAAATCAACAGACACTTTAGACGTTTTTCTTTTTTGAAGCGATTTATTATTAAGTTCCAGTAAAACTTGATTTTGACTGTTGTATTACGTTGACAAAGGATGTAAGAGATTTTAAATCGCAACATCAAAGGGTGTTACAGTTGTTTTTATACCCTTATCCATCACGATGAAATGCGGTAAAACAATGTGATGTGGACTGCTCTTGCTAATTGGTACTTTATAACATAAAATATTTTTGTTCGTAGGCGTTATTTAAAAAAGCAGATAGAGTAGCATTAACCATCAACAATTTATTCTGAACAAGGTTGCATTTTATAACTTAATAAGTACCGAAGATTGTGATTCAGGCTACAACGTGACGAAGTTTAGATATTAGGTTTATTTCGAATCGATTGCTAGGTAATTACAATTTTCTACATCTAGTTATTAACTGACTTTATGGAGCAGAGGATAACCGTTTGCTTTGTAACATAAAATTCACGGGTTCAATTAAGAGGCTGCACGTTGTAGTTTGGATAATCATAGGGAATTTTTGAAATCGACAGAACAATAGATAGGCCATCTAGCTAACTTCTATCATAACAGCATTGCCGTATTTTAGCGTCCAAAATTTTTTGGTTGTAGTATTCTAATCGTACACAATTGTTTTAAAGTTAAGGAAATACTATTTAGTATTTTCCAGAAAGCTAAAATAAAAGAGACTTGTTAAAAAACGTACATTTAGTAACAGGCAAACAAATATTATAATACTTTTAATGTTAAATAAAATTACCAAACTTTTTCGTTTTGTTAGTAACGTAAGCATTAAACATAACGTTGTTTAAGAGTGATGAGTGGAACGTTATAGCTGAATTTAAAATTTCAAACGCACCGCCTGCTCCAATATTTCAAATTAAGTTATGTTTAAAAAACGCGTAATGAAAAAGGCCACTTTAATTTAATTTTCAATTACGATCTGCACTAACGACTAGACGTGCTCGTTACTTAATTGAAAGCAATAAAAATCCACCTACCATGCAAAATAAGGAATCCTGCCGCAGGCTCCGAAATAACTATGTCGTGCTACTAAATAATTACATGTGCTAGTTTAAGCACCAGTTTTATTAAAAAAAAAACCAAAAAGCTATTGAGTGGTACGACGGTGAGATGATTAATCATATTGAATTCATGACCTTCAGACAACAGAAACAATAATTGTTTAAAGACTAGTAGCTAGACACCTTTACTGTAGTCTCTAACAAGAGATCGTATTCCCTTTCATTATATTAAATATTCACTTTCATTTTTAACATGTACTACAACATTTCTGTATCTCAATACCATCATCATTTCAACTTTCATTTATTTATATATACTTAGATAAAGCTACATAAATATGAAGCTTTATCTAAGTATGTATATAATATTGTGCTCTTTATATGTTTTTTATTTTTCATTTACCGGAATAATTTGTAGAAGAATAATAACTCCCTGATTACTGCAATAACGAATTATTTAAAAACAAATTTATTTTAGCTAACTCTAACTCTTTAGCATTATGAATAAAATAATGAGCTAAATTTTCAAAATTCGATATTAAACAAATTAATAGTATGCAAATGTAGTACGCAAAAGTATAATTATATATAAGTAATATCGGTGTTATAGACAATGCTGAATCAGAAAATAGCAATAAAAAGATTATATATTAAGAAGTTGAATAGCGATTTAGAAACATAGTTCCTGTAAGTCTTTTTTCAGCAACAACAGATTTGTCTAGACTGTTACTGCAAACCTAACCTTTACGCTTTTGATCAAGACTTTAGGAACATTTTTGGTTTTCTTGCTACGCTGCATAAAAACGGAAAAATTCAAGGATATTTTTAATTAATTCTGGACGATATTTTCTTTTTGCGTTCAATGAGTTTCTGTGAAAGGACAAACAGATTTACTTGATTATTTTAGAAACGCATAACTTTCAAGTTCAGTACCAAAAAAGCAACTCCCAACTGTCTTTTACCGAAGTTATTGGATTCGGTTAATACGTAGGTGGTTGAAGTTAGTTATACAAGCTCGACATTCGTTGTACCAAGTAGTCACGCAGGGCCCGCAATCACCCGGAAATCTTTGAATATAACCCTATTACCTTCCTCACCTTACCAAACTTTACGGCTACTTTAGTTATGATTATGTAATTACCATGTTATGGACATCAATAAAAAAACGTCGAAATACTTCTCGTATAATTGATTTTTTTGTGTTAAACTATTAACGTTCACTGTAATCAAGCAAACGCGAATACTATTATTAATATATTTAATATTACTTATATGAAAACAGTTTTAGAACTTCGATTAAAAATACAAAAATATAACTCAACGACAAAGACAGAAATTGGAACCTTAGTTGTAAGCTAACCTTGAGCGAAAAAATAATAAAAAAACTCTAACTTTTGGAGCTATTTTAACAGAATTACAGCTGGACTTTATTTGTAAAAGCAAATCGAAATCCCAGATGTGGAATAAAAAGTGACCTTCTTACGATGTGCTAAGTCAACTCTGCTTTACATAGGTATGTAAAGCAGAGTTAAATGTTGTTAAATTATGGTTCGGTGCAAGATTTCTTTCGTTTTTTTATAATACTCTGGTTATGGTTGTCCACTGCTGAAAATTGGACTTTTCAAATAAGCGGTAAGTAGGGGTAGATACTACTCATGGCAAACGGCTTGGCATTTCGTGGCTTTTTTTGTCAAAAGTTACTACGTTTTTCCTGGACTTCGATATGATTTAGACGATGGCTTTCTCATCCAACACGATGGTATTGTTTACTAATTATATTTATATAGATTACACCATATATTCAATAAATGAGTAAACACAACATGCTTGTATCAACTTTAATGCACCGGAATACGTACGTTCGTTTAAGCGCTCTTTCATAGACATTGAATTTTTTTCCTACTTTTTATTTATGAGTGAAATACATCCCCACGGTAGAGAACTCAATTCCCGACTTAAGTTTTAAACGCAATAGCATGTCAAGCAGTTTTTGCTTTAAACGTAAAATAAAAAAGTTGAGAACGAGGTGAACCAGACTTTAGATCTTGTAGTTAACCGTTGCAACTTGAACTCAATATGTGTATTTTAATTAAGCTTTTGATATTTTATGTGATATTTGTGTTGCACAACTTACTTTACGAAAATCTCTGTTAATATAACTGGGTCAAAGATACATAGTTGCCTTTTGGACTTTTAAAATCCGTTAGAGCTCATATTGCGAATTCATATAATTATATGTGCTGGTATCATTTATGAATTGATTACGTTATGTCATATTCAGTGTACCATCGTCAATTTGCATTTTAAAGTCTCATCATCATGTGATGAGAGGCTATAGTTGTATAAGTAGACTAAATATTGAAGAAACAAACAATAAATGCAAATCCTTCGCAAACTCATTATTTGGAACGTTAGTGAATTTCGTTGGGTAAGTTGAGCCTCTTTTAAACAAAGTATATCTTTAATGATTTATGTTATACGTCCGACTAGCGCTTCGCTCTCTACGAGATATTACAAAGTTTTTGTGAGAAAATTTCTAAAATTCTAAAGTGTCTCGACTTTCCGTCGCCGTCTCTCCCCACCGTTGTATCTAATACTGCTGAGTTTGTGAGGCGCGTTTAACTTTGTACGGCCTTAAATATACATTTCGCAACTTCACTTTCCTTCATGAATGAAGTTACCGCCGTTATATCGTCCCTCAACAAGGCGACGTTAGCGCGAAATTTAACTTCGCCGTCTTTGTTTTAGAAAACAAATTAAATTCAACTTCCAATTCATGATTTATTTGAATCCTGTAACATGATTGTTATTCTAAGAAATATCCGAACACGTACAGTTGTAGTTTAATTTATACATAGGAACAAAAGTTTAAGCATTTCCAAATCAAATTAACACAAAATAATATTCCTGTAGTTGGACCTTCCGTGTTCCAGTAACAATTAGTTCGGATGAGGTTGTGCGGTAGCTCGCCTATTCAGCGTAATGGTGGTGGTGGCATGAATTGGCGGTGGTGGCTTGTTTAGTATTAAACGGTACAAGAGACGCTTTGTTCGTAAGTTCGCATAAAGCTTGGGGTATGTAATTCTGCGAATCACAGTGAATTTATCTCAGAGTTCGGCACAGCAAGCTAAGGCTATTATCGTATGAATAACTGAGACACTGCAACTAAATTCATGAATTGCATATTAAACTGAAATAATTTTGAAAATTTACAAAGTAACATAATGTATATGATATGTTTACTACTAGAAGAATACATAAAAATCCCTTATTAATCAAATAAATTAATTCAAGATACAGTAAGACAATCTAAATTAGCAGTTACATGTACTAGTTTTTTCTTGATATTCTGTACTAGATAATAATCCGTATCAGGTAAATTTAAATTAAGATGTGTAAGTTATGTCGCTGATGGAAGGTCACTGTTGCTTGAAACCGTCTAAGTAGATACCACCGTAGCTAATATTGCACTCGACAAACAGAACACAAACATTACTATGTTCCGATTTGAAAGTAAGATAGTGAAATTACTAAGGTAACAAGACTAAACATCTTATGTCTAAAAGCGACGAGTGAAATGTAGTATCGAGTTTACTACTATAATCAGCTTCACATTGTTATGAGCAAGCGTATCACTTAACACCAGGTATAAAAAAAATTTCAAGTACATTACGGTGTCAAAAACTTATAACTTTTAAAACTTTGCTCAGTTTGCTAGCAGCATTCAGGCAAATGATAGCGAATCCAACCAGAACTTTACCTAATCTTCTATATCCCACTTGGTTGTACCGTCAGAGATAGCATGACACGTACAGTATTACTGAACGTTTATGTATCGAAACCGCATTTCTCCGTGTGCAAGTTAACACCTAATAGCAACGGACGCAATGTCCGACCGCACGGAATTGACTCGCCCACGGCTTCAATGCACACCTTGCATTTCTACCTTTACAAAATTCTGCTAAACTATTCTTATAATTACCATTACATAGTCAATATCTTTTGTTAATAACTAGACGAGTCGAGACGAGATAATCACCAGTAGAGTAAAAAACGTTGTCATGAAAACTTATTCTACTCATATTTGCAAAAGGCTGTGCGATTTTTTAATGAAAGTTTATAATATGGTAAATTATGTAAGATAATGTTAGTATCTTATTCTTCTTGACGTGCCTCTCCGACTAGCGGAGGTTGACGGTCAGTTCACCATATTTTGCTCTGTCTCTTGCAAGGCGAAACAGTTGGGCGGCATTCGCAATTCCCATCCAATCCCTGTTGTTACGCAACCACGATTTCTTCCTACGACCGACACTCCTTTTACCTGCGACTTTGCCCATCAGATGATCTAATTCTTTTTAAAGTAAACAAGACTAAAACTAAAAACAATAGACTAACTTTTATTAGAGTTGTAAATTCGCGCCGCTATTTAACAGTTAGTTGTAAACCAAATTGTTTTAGTTAGGTTTAAAGAAAAATTTTCATAACATTAAAATATTACTAATGTTATGAAAACAAATCATATACAAGTAACGCATATATATTATTACATTGTTGCACAAAACGTCAACAAGTTGAAAGAACACATTCAGTTCAAAGGCTTTGCTTCGGAAGCCCTACAACCACTGTAACCTAGAACGCCAGGAGTGCAACTATCATTCATATTTAAATTAATTTTTAACCTTCATCATAAAAAGAGAAGTCTAGTTAAAAGCTCATATGTACCTGCCTCTACTAGGGAGGTTTAATTTTTTGATGATAAATTTTCTAAAACAGATACAAAACATTGTCAGCGTTTTCAATTTTCATTTCAAAAGTTATACTGTTTATTATTTATAGTCTATAGCATTAGTTTAAAAAAATGTATATTATTTATTGAATAACTTATATTAATCATTAAGTAGGTAACAAATGTAATCAAGAACACAAGTTCTTTTTATTCGATGAGGCATCGGGACGAGCAAGGCGTTCATGTGATAATAAATTATACGCTTACCCATGACAACGTGGCGCTGGTTAAGATAGTATACACCACATTGTGCGCTCAATTCCTTGTGACAAAAGTGTGTTGTCTTGTTACACCAGTCATTTCACTAGAATACAGCACCTATCAAACCGGAACACAATAATGTTTGCACGTTACTATTTGGCGGTAAAGGGAGCCTCGTTGGTATCTACCACCAATAAAGTCAAACTGCAAATGAAACAGATATTTTTACTAAGTAAATAATAAAAATCGAAGGTCAGATTTAAGTTCCTTATGATGTCGGAGAGGTCAAACTAGAAAAAGCGTCGTTAAAAGTATTGAGGCGGTAGGTAAAAACGTTTATTATGGTCTGTGATAAATGGACCGGTGCCCCGCTGTTTCATGATGATTATATACATTTCAGCACCTCGAGGGAGCTGGACATTATCAACTTTCGCCACGGGATACGATGAGAGCATGTTAAAGATACCAGAGTAGACAAATTGGTCGTAGTTTCTTGTTTTTTGCAACATAATATCATGAGCTTTTAATAAAAGTAGATGGCTTTCTCATAATAATGTGGTGCATACAACATCGTGCTCTTTGCCTTAAAACCTATTAAAATAAGTCATAAGACTCGTTGACACGACGATATATATATTATATCAATACGTGCATATATTTATATAAACATAAATACAAGTAAATTTACGTATACATGAATAAATTTTCATAACATTAATGTACTTATGCGAATATATATGTATTTATATATAATTATATGTGTGTAGATGACACTAAATAATGCAGATTTAATGATCTGTATCGAGAATATTAATTTTCATCATCTTAGACAAAATGTCATTTAATAAGTAATCGATAATAGATTTTATGGACAAAATGACATTTTTCTTGAAGTAAAAGTATCATTTTTGTTATATTTTCGAGGCCTAAGAACACAAAAGGTTTTATTTGTTAACTAGTAGGTATTTATATCTTGTCACCCATAAATAATCAGTAAACTGGTAACAGCAGCAAGCAGTTCAGATTAATGACATCAATGAATTGCTTATCCGTTATGTTCCCATCTAGTTACTTCATGGCTTTATGTGGTTAACACGCCCTGTCATATGTACATAAATAATTATTGGACCTTTATGTGATTAAATAATAAATGTGTGCAGAATAAGGAGATGTCTTTGCTTTTTTACCAGAGATATCCACAAAGTTTTTCTTATAAAAATTTCAAATATCTAACTAATTATTATATATTATATCATACATTATTTTATTATTATGCTATAATTTATTATTTTGCAATAATGAAATGGAATAGTTCAGAAATTAAAACATCGAATACAAAAAACATTTATTGTGACAAAAGATAAAGGACGAAAGAAGGAAGACGAAAGACGAAACACGGAAGACGGGAGACGGGAGACAGGGGACGGGGGACGGGAGAAGGGG
>DWLS01007867.1:0-10361 GCA_018246255.1 Pachliopta kotzebuea | reverse complement strand
ACATTTAATAAACTATAAATAAAATAACATAAGCAATAAGTCAATATTTTTAGTGAGAAGGATGTGTTGAGATCCACATTTTCATTTCATGGATCCCCAAATTTTTTTCCGATGACGTAGACCCCTTGCAGGTTGTCATAAACCCCTAGGGGTCGATATAGACCACTTTGGGAATCACTGATCTAGGTAGTTACCACCGCAACTCTTATTTCTACCGACAAATAGTAATGTGGTATACATTATTGTAATCCTGTTTAAAGGGTGCTGTATGCTAGTGATTATTGAAGTAATGAGACTTAACAACTTATGTCCCAAAGCGAGGAGAGCAATGTGATGCTGTAAACAAGCTTAACCTGCGTCATGTTATGGGCAAGTGTATCACTTACCATCAGGTGAACGCCACATTGAATTAAAAAAAAAATCAAAACACTACTCGTGTGTTCGTGGTGGTCTGAACACAAACACACTATGATCATTCGACGTGTTTATAAAACTGGATACATGACCATTTGGAAAGTTGACGCACGATCTCGTATAACAAGCGAGACCACAAGACCGAGAAATCCACACCGCACCCTCCGATCGCTTTCAATCGTTTAACTAACATGTATTACACTTAATTGTTAAAAGTGAACCGTGGCATAGTTTACGAGTTTACCTAACTTTAGTAAGTGTCCAAACAATCATATTCTGCTGTTACCTACCTTTAGTAACTACAGGCAATCCTTTCTTATATTTGTCACTATAATCATGTAAATAATCTGTAATTTCCCATGTTAGTGTAGATCAAAAAATCAGAAAAACAAATTGACCCTTTAATTATTCATAAGATATCGTAATGATGGGATGGTCACATGAGATATTAGACCTGGAAGAAAATTATGAAGTTTACTGTTCTTGGTTACGCATATATATATAGATAATAACATTATTTTGTAAGTCTTGTTTGTATTTATTGCCATAAAAAAAAATTCACTTTGTAAGTGATCAATACAGCCGATAAACGCCCACCGCTGGACATAGATCTTCACCAATAGTGAGGGCATTTGAACTGTCAACACTACGCTGGCCCAATGCGGTTTGATCGAACAACACTTGTTAAATACAAACCGTAATCATTACAAATAGTTGACGTTTTAATTACGGTTAGTGTTATCAACGGAGCGGTTCAATTCCGCACCGTTTATTATTAGAGCCTTTTTGGAGCTCTGACATAACCCGAACCAGAGTTAGAAACCGGTTCCGGAACCGGTCAACTGTTTTATAAACATTGCTTGTCGACCACGCAGTTACTGTGTTTACAAATCTGCTGTAAAACATACTTTGCGTTAACTAAACGATTGTTATAAATTCAAACCAAACGAAATGTATGATTTGATAGAAATGAAATGTAAATACAGTTCATTCTCCTATAATATCATATGGAGACCAAATAATATAAAAGGACAATAAATTTAAAATTTTTATAAAGATTTGGTCACAAGATTTAGTGGTGGTTTGGCAGTGAGCTTTGAGATTACTAGAACCGATGCCGGAGACGGCTTGGAGATGAGCTGGAGTGTTTATATAAACATATCCTTTTACTCATAGGAGTATGCGGGAAGAACTTATGGGATGCTGGTGAACGGAAACTGCGCTGTAAGACTACTGCTAAGAAGGCTGTGGCAATTTCAGCCCCGTGTTATATGAAAACCCCGTTCTCAAAATGCCGTGTTATACAAGGGCAGTCGCAATTTCAGCTCCGTATTATATGGAAACCCCATTCTCAAAGTGCCGTGTTAACAAGGGCTATCGCAATTTCCGCTCCGCGTTATATGGAAGCCCCGTTCTCAATGTCGTGTTATAGGAAGGCTACCGCAATTTCAGCTCCGGGTTATAAGAATACAGTGTTATAGGAGGGCTAACTGTGTATATCTTAGTCTTTGATATTGTTGGTCTGTTGTATGTGAGGCCCAGAATCCAAATGGGAGTTCAAGGCGACAGCATAATCGTGTAATTATGTTTGGAAATTTGAATAGGTCTTTGTAGTCTGATTTATGGCAGACTATAAATAAACTGATCTACCCGGCGCTATGTTGAGGCGTGGGACGAATTGCGGCCATTTTTCTTAACGATGATTCATTCTCATATCTTTTAGGTTTTTGCTTGCGCTTAAACTTAGCCTATTTAGCGCAATTAATGTAACGTGACTAATGCGACAGACCTAAGTAGGTAAACCACCGCAACGACTTATTATTTTACTAAAACACTAGTGTTTAAAGTTTTAAGTGAAAACATATGTTGATGTGTTCCGATTTAAAGGGCGCTGTAGCTATAATAATTACTGAGGTAATGAGATTTAAAATCTAATCTATGAAACTACGAACACACAGGGCAGTGTATGAGTCGTGTTGTCATGTAAACATCTTGTTCGACTCGTCGTTTGTTAAATTTGTACCTAACCTAAGCGTTCACGTTGACATTCAGTCATTTCGAGCCCTTAAGAAAATGGTGAGTGTGGAACAGCAGGAGCCAGGTGTTTATCTTATACAATTGGGGCAAACTCGCCGGTTCTCCCGCGTGCGGTATAAATAGCGTCGGAGCGGCTAAAGGTTGCCCCGGAATTAGACGCGCCAAACTTAACCCAAACTTATTTTTGCATCGCCAGCACCGGTGCATTCACCTCGGCAGATAGTTACGTTCAAACTGACCAAGTCAGCATTGCAGAAACCATCACCAGGTCGCGAACAATATTAATTTGATCACTGCACTGGAATAAAGACGAAAAGTTTATAAGGCCATCCTTCTGCGGCCGTTTCCTATACGAAATGTATGCAATTTCCTCATAATGTTTTGAACTGATATATCAAAGTATTTCCCACGGATTACATTGCTGAACTGCATATGCTACCCTTAACAATTAAGGTAGAATGGGGTCACCAATCCAAGAGCTTGTTATACTAGTTTTAACAAAGGTTCTTTTATATTTAAAAAGAAGCAAGCAGCTGCTTATTCCTTTTGCATAAACTGACCTATACATTTAGACATTTTTTTACCTTCTCCCTACTATACATATTCACTAAAAAGGGACCGATATTGAAATGTTCAATATGATTTTTTTTTTTTTTTATATATATTAACGACAAATTAACAGTAAAATGAAATTAGACTTGGATTCCTAAAGTATTGTACATTAATGGCTAGTAAAGTCTGCAAGAAAAACAAGTATATTAAGTCGTTTAATGCATTGTATACGAGATAAACAGAATGTGTAAATAAACAAAACATACAAATTGTAAATAACTATAAAAGAGAATTCACTAATGTATATTATAGGTATATTAAAGAATATGTAAACGATATAGTACAAACTGGATAATAATGACGAAAGATTTAAATATATAGATATAATTTAAGATTCTATAAAATGTGCGAAACAAAGACTGATTTTATATGTCGAAGGGATGAGAGGTACTATAAAAAAAAAGTTAAACTGCATCTCGTCTCAGATAAGGAAGGATTCAGAAAGACCTCGCCGGTGTTTTTAAAACATTCAGTTTGTGAATAATACATTTATTATGAGTCAATGTTTACGCCACTTGTGGTCTATTCGACCGCCGGAGGTTTTACATGTTTACCTACCGAGGGTAATAATTAAATTTTTTTATTCAACAAGCCGAGAGGAGTAGAGTTTATATTATGGTAAGAAATACGCTTGTCTTAAGACGCCTTGAGACGTAAGGTGTTATGTCTCGTCACCCCCGTAAGTTCACTAGCATACAGCGCCCATTAAACAAGAACAGTACACAGTAGTAATGTTTGCACGTTATTCTTTGGCGGTAGAAACAGGTGTGGTGGTAACTACCCAGGTCGTCTCCGGCAACAGAGACTTTGTCTTGTCTTATCCTGTCTTGTGTTGTCCTTGTGTTGTTCTTATGTTCTCTTGTCTTATCCTTGTGTTGTTCTTGTATTGTCTACCAGAGAGATGCAATGGAAATTGCGTTTATTCAGTACAAAGTAAATGTTTTATGGTGCCTCTTTACAGTTTATTTTCGCAATTAATTATCTGTCAATTCGCTCAGCGGTCAGGAGCAATTCGTTATATTGTCTAAATACAGTTGTATTCGCATCATCAGGGCCCCGCCTGTCCATCCGCCGTGAAACACTATTTATTGTTTGTGTCTCATTGAGACTGTCCCTCCCATCAACACCCTCCGCCTCCCGCTTTGTGACTTTGATTTCAATACGTTACATTAACAACCGCATTACTCGTATCAGCCAAACGTTGGATACGTCTGATGATACACTTCGTTCAGGAGCATATTGTTTACAGTTTTAATTGTTTCAATTTGTCATCATTCAATCGTTTGTTTGTTTTAATTTTTTTTTTTCGTTATGTAGCCGCAAACTCTTTAGAACTGTCCCAGACGTTCGCAAGGCTTAAACAGTATGTGTAATGGTACTCAGGCGTACAGATGATTCTGGAATATAGCCCTCATTGTTCTTCAGTATTAAACTCTGAACTGATTGGGAAATTCGCAGAGCTACAACAGTACATGCTTGAGACTCAGCCCAAAGATAATTATGAGCCATAGCTCCAATCGCTCTTTAATCTTCAACTCTGTGCTGACCGGGAGATTTGCAAAGCTACGACAGTATGGGCTTGTGACTAGGGCTTACAGGTAAATCCGTACTCAGGGCTGCCATTTTTCTTTAAATTTTCAAATTGTAGGCTCTGTCTACCGCCGCGTCAATTTTTTTTCATTCTTCCTTTGGTCAGTGTGAACCAAAGCTCGTTCCACAATTTTCTTTTTATGGCTTATTTTCTTTTATAATTTTTACACTAATTCATTTTGCTATCTTTGAATTTGTCTTTCCTTTCCACTTTTTATCTCTTACTTTAAATGCCTTCTATCATTTTCGGACCTTTCTCTGCAAGTTAGGTCACACTCGTCCACCGAGATCCAACTACATTCTTTAAATTTCATCCCTTCTATTTTATTATTCATCTTTACTTCCCTTATCCTAATTTTATTTAAATATATTCCTTCCGTCATTATCTTCTGGCAGAACCTCAACAGCCCCCGACGACTGTGATCAATCATCAGAGAAACGATGCTTCCCACTCCTGGCGCTTTACGCTACATGTGTGTAAAGCACCTATCTGTAGCTATAAACAAAGTTATATACAGTAGTAACTACCGGTTATAGATCTAGTCGGGACAATTCAGGCCAGCGCTGTATCTATTTCTACCTAGCGGCGACCTGCTCATACCGTGTACTAATTTCAAGGACGCAGGAGGTAGTAACTGACAACATACAATAGCTACAGGCTGCCGTATCATATACAAGGGTTGGATTTCAATTTCCTGATCACCTCGCCTACTGTGCCGGATGCTAACTATCAATTTTCATTCAGTTAAAATTTCATTAGCTGCTTAATAATTTTCAACCGAAGCATGTACGTAATACAGTTCAAAATTCAGTTAAATATGCTCACGCCATGCTGGACGAGCTCTTGAAATTTTATGAAGCTGTTTATTGTTTTACGTTTTATAAACGAAACCTTGCAAAGTGTAAACAATCACTTGTGTAGTGCACTTGTTATAATAAAACTAAGCATGCGTAATGTACGCGTATGGTATTAGATTCTTCAGAAGTAACCTTCGGAGGGTCACATAATAAACATGATTGATCCAATATTAAATAGACATTTTTAAAGTATCAAATAGTGAATGAGATCCTTTAAAATAATAAAGAAGCAGTCCTCATAAGGACCTACTGCTTTACTCAATAATTTTACGAGCAGAAACAATATACTCTAAGTCACTAATAGGTAGGCTTTTGTTCCCGGAAATATTTTAGGTAGGTACCGTCACAGTTCCTATGCAGCAAACAAACAGTTCTGTGCACACTTTACTGGGGTTCTTAGATTTCAAGGCGACGAGCTCAATGTGGTACTGTGTGTACTATCTTAACCAACGCCACGTTATGACAACAGTATCACTTACCATCGGGTGAACGCCTTACACGTCTCGGCGAATAACAAAAATCTTTAAATCTCAACGGTAGTTTGGACTGTAATTTAAATGATCACTAGCAAGCAATTATCAATAATGAAGTGTTTCAACTTGGTTAATAGTTATTCCCGAAATTCGTAAAGAGCTCCTGCACGAAAATGTGCTGTCTTAATGTACCACTTAAAAAAAAATCTTTCTATCCTCAAATTTGCGATGATCACCGTACCAGGTGTTAACTAATAACGTATTCATCAGTTACCAACGAGCTATAAATTCTCCATCCCATTAAAGTCCACCGGCCCGCCTCTTTGATGGTGACGTGTAAACATCGGATTCTTTTGATCGCAGGCGCATTGTTCCCGAAGAGCGAACCCCGTCCACACCTGGAGAGTTTCACACGGCGTATCATTGTTTGTGTAAAACATCATTTAGCTTTACATCACACCCTGGTAAAGGCTTGACGGATTCGGGACTCGCTTGTGTCGTAATCATCATCGTTACAACCGATTCACGTCTCCTGCTGTACATGATCTCTTGTATAGAAAAACCCTTCTGAGTAATGTGATGTTAGTGTTTACGGTCTTAATGTGAAGTGTTATGTAACCGTATCACACACATTTCCGTTGTTTATTCGTAACAATGTGTTCACCTATTTGTAAGTGATACGCTTGCTCATAACAACGCGGCACTGGCTAAGATGGTATACATAGATCTACATTGCGCTCTGTGTCTTGAGATGTCTAAATTTCGGTACCCCAGTAATTTCACTATACAGCATCCTCCGAAACGCAACACGGTAATATTTGTACATTAGTATTTGAGGGTGTAAGGAGTTGTTCTACATAACAAGTCATGGGACTCTAGCCAACCTCCACCACAAGTGTGGTGAACTCTGCTAATCAACAAACGAGGCTCTGGCTTCCCACCAATCCCCATCAAGCCAACGAGGTGTAAGGTAGCCCTATTCCCCACTATTAAAGCAGAGCTATGTCCAGCAATAGGCGTCTATCGGCTGATGTTTACTATTTGACGGTAGAAATAGGAACTGCGGTGGGATACCTAAGCGATCTCCAGTAACGGAGACCTACCACCAGTAAACACTGTTATATTGCATACTGCAAATCACATTAGCTTACTAATCAATATTACTTGTGGTACCGTTAGTATGTCATACGGTACTCGTGTGAAAAAATTAACATACACATCAGTTAAACTGGTCGGTACTCATTGTATGTTTAGTTAACAGTTGGAAATATTTTAGAATAATCTTTTCTATGATTTTTGTTTTAATATCATAATATATCAATATCATGTATATATATATTTCCAGGTAACGGCACGATAGACTTCCCCGAGTTCCTCACGATGATGGCGCGCAAGATGAAGGACACGGACAGCGAGGAGGAGATCCGCGAGGCTTTCCGCGTGTTCGACAAGGACGGCAACGGGTTCATATCCGCCGCCGAGTTGCGCCACGTGATGACCAACCTCGGCGAGAAGCTGACAGACGAGGAGGTCGACGAAATGATCCGCGAGGCGGATATCGACGGCGACGGTCAGGTCAATTACGAGGGTGAGTGCATTCGCAATATGTGTGCCGACCACCAACTGACCATCGCACTAGTCACAATGCCCACCCATCCAACACCTCGTACACACTTTGAAATGGCTCAGTTCGAATTTATATACGACGTACTTATCTATAAATCCTCTTGAAAGGAATATGCAAAACTCATAGAGGTCACTAGTTTCGCGTATGATGTAAATGAGTACTAACACATTGACATCTATTATTGAATTGTATGAGAGTAAAACAATATTTTGAAGTACCTTTTTAAATTTTCTTACGGAATGTACTAACATCTCTGTAATAATAGTTTAGTATGTACAATATGTGCCAAAAAGAACGTAGCTATTTGTGTATGAATTCAATAAAGCTATTTCAAACCTTTTGCTACTCCCCCACCTAATATAAACTCATAAATATTTTTTTTTTTAAATCGCAATTAATCGTAAGCTAAATTATTATCAACAATAATCATCATACTATTACTATAAGTCAAAATATTATTTTCAGTTGAATTTATATCGGTAGCATTCACAAGGCTAATGAGAAGCTTGACGATGAATGTTAACAATTCAACTTAGTCTGCTGTTAATTGTCTATTGTTTTCCTGTTAAATAAAGCACTTATAACGTTTACAGTTATCCGCAATTATTAATTAAATTTTAACAACGTAGCATATTTTGTTTGTGCAATACATAATAAAGCGCTCAAGGCTAGCAAAATGTTAATTAAACTGGTAAAGCCCAGAAATGCGGTAGTGAATTTGCTAAGTAAATTACAATTTGCGCAATTAAAATCCGTTTATACTTTATCAATGTTTGTACAAACTTGAGTTGTAAAAATCTCAAGCGTCTGACGCAGACGCCAGTTGGAACGATAAGATGACAACGGAGTCGTTAAGATACATACAGAACAAACAACTTGTCATGGATCATTTAAGAATATTAAGAAATTATCAATGTACCCACACAAACAGCTCCGCCGGAAGAGATATCGGTGCACCGCGAGCTGGTTTCGAACCGATCACTGTCTCACGCAAACCCAGTTTCCCCGCGCTGCTGATGTACCGGATCTGATAACGTTACTGCAAATGCTTATATCAACTTCACCTAAAACCTTCAAGTCTATGAAAGGAATGAGGGGGAATCCGTCGCTTTGCATGCCTATATCAAATTGTCCGTGTCGAGTAGATCACGAATATTACCGGCATCGGCTATAGATAGGACGCATGCATGAAAACCCGGGGGAGGTGTCTGTAGCGCAGTAGTCCTGTATAGATGTAACAGTTTCACTTGTCTAAGGCATTCGCTGATGGAGCGGAAGACGCTCCTCGCTTACTTTGGGGTTTCCAGGCTGCTTTGGTGGTGGATAATCCTGCAGAGACGTTCTTAAGTTACTTTAAACTACTGTTATTAGATAAACATGAAACGCATATGGGTAACTTTCCTTGTGGTGGGTTTTAAAGGTTTGGACCAAAGGTTGTGGAATAATGGGTGGATACGGATTAAGTGGTGAGTAATGGGAATCGGACGATCTGTACAGGAATATTTGAATGTTAGTTAATTGGGATTATCATGTGCGCGAGCAGGAATCCGCCAGCCGGCGAGTGCGGCCTGGCCACCCCGGCGCCAGCGACAGTCTGAACCGACCGCGCGTTTCTCTTGCAGACTTCCACACCCTCGCGCAAATCATATTCGCGCGCGGCGACGGCAGCCGTTAGCCGCCGGCCGTTACCGTAACTAACATAAGGAAAGACTCTGCAATAGCACTAGTAGCCTCCGCAGTCCCCCTAGTAGTGTAAAGGCCCACGACCAGCGCGGTACACGACTAGGTACTGACTGTGTTTCTGAATGGTTTGCTGCTCGTTATTAACTGTACCTTGGACATGTTAGTCGCCCTCCCCCCCCCTAAGCCCATCCACCGCCCCCCCATTGTTTGGTCACCGTTTCTATTCTTTTGTCTCTCTTTCTCTCTCTCTTTCTGTCCACCTCTACGACTACTTCTTACTGAGCGATCGCAATCGGCGCGTTGCGGCCGCTCCATCCGCAGGATCTCCTCCTGTAGATTGGTGCATGTGTCTAATATCTGTATAGTGTATTCAATTGAAATACCACCTGGCGATTCCCCGCTTGCTGTCACACCGCCTTTGCTCCGTTGTACGTGGCTTTGTGTCTCCTAACTAACGAGCAGCAAACTTCGCGCCGCCGACATCCGGAGGGTGGTATTTCGCCTGAGACCCTTTCGTAGTGGCATGACGACGGTTCTCCTTTGGTCTCTCTGTGTCCGTCCAGCGCCGAGCTGACGCGTCCGGCGCAGTGCCACGGACGCGTCCGCTCGGCCGCACGGACTCTCGGTTCACTTTACTACAATAATTTAGTGGTTACTGTCTAACAGGTATATATGTTTAATAGTGCATCTCTATCTCTGTCGGTTACTGTTTTGTGTCGGCGTTACTACCTTGCTAGGGGTGCGCGAGCGCGCGGGAGAGCGCAACCACCGCCCCAACCCCCACCCTTTAGCAGCACAACACTAATGCCGGTTTTCTTTTTGTTTTCAGAATTCGTCACCATGATGACGTCGAAGTGAGCCGCCGATTAGTGTGTGTGTAAAAAGCAGAGAATTTAAATATACATTTTGTTTCATGACACACAATATTACCATCGTATTGGACCTGCATTTCTCTAGTGTTTGCGATAAATTAAATATTGTCATCGTTTCAGTTTAATGATATAACTACATTACACCGCGCCACGCGCACGGGCGCGCCGCGGCGCGGGCGGCGGTGGCTGCGGCCG